>OOFC01042299.1:0-10035 GCA_900323345.1 Pseudochromis fuscus | reverse complement strand
CGTGTGGGTCAAACAGCACTTAATAATCCTCCCAGCAGCTAAAAACACTGCGTGTCTTCTACTATCTGACCCATATCTGGTTGTGTGTGCACTCATGTGCATGTACGTGCGCAGACCTTGCTGGACCACTTGCGTGCCTCCTGGTGGAGAGACTGGGCAGCTGCCAAAATCGGTTGATTGACTGGCTGGTTGGAGGGTATCATCAGCAGTTCTGGCTCATAGTCATCCTCACCATCAGTAAACTCATCTTCATCATCTACCTCCCTCTCCTCTACTGCCTCCTCATCCTCAGGCTGGGCCAGGCAGGGAGGGGGTGTTGGTGGTGGTTGGAGGAGTAGGATCAATTGGGATGGGAAGGGAAAGGGATGGAGGCAAAAGGGGTTGGGGGAAGAGCAGGAGGAAAAAAAGGAGGAATGTGGAGAAGAAGGGAAGGGAGAAAGCCAGGGACGGCAGGAGGAAGGGGAGCATGGGAAAAGGAGGCATTTAGTACAGTATGAGAGGCTCTGAATGGAAGAACACAGGACAGGAGAGTTACAGAAGGGAGGAGGAGCAGGGACAAGGGGGGTGAAATTACACTCACAGGCAGGATTAGATGGTAAAAAAGAGGAAAGAGAAGCTGGTTTGGGACAGCAGCAGGGGGATGATGTGCCTTACTCTGAAGCGGCAGTTGATTTTGAAGTTTAAGACGTATTTGCACAATTAAAGAAGGTCTAATTGTAACCACAGCCAGTGTTTGGCATTGACTCAAGTATATTTATAAATCTAGTCTGCATCTGAGAGTAAACCAGCATCACTGTCAGAGATACATGGTGCCTGGATTCCAAAGACACCAAGCAAAGATAAAAAAGCTGTGGAAAAACTATTAGGAGCAGCGAGGTTATGAGCTCCAAAGAAATAGTAAGAGGGCATTAGTGTGGAATAATCAGGGGTTATTTAAACAGAATAACTGCTCCTACATACAATTCTTCCACAAGAAAACACTTGGACGCACACATACAGAACACTGATACCAACAGGGATAAGAAGAAACACTTAGTCTACTGCGAATTTAGTCGGCTTTCTCTACGCCTTTGCCATAGATGGGAGGCTGGATTCTCTCTCTGCAGATGACTCTTGTTCTCATATTTATTTTGTGTATGTAAGTGTACATGTGGAAGTCATTAACAACCTTACATGCCAGCACCCAGAACAGAAGACAGTTTCCATTTTTCCTCTGAAATTGGAATCGAGCCACTGATCTCCAAATTTCAGGATCAACATGCTTTCAGGTATTTCAGATATTCACAGAATACAAGAAGGCACTTTATCATTAGACAAGTGTATTCTATCCAGCAGAGAGAAAACTGTGCTTATAACAGTACAATATTAAAACAAACAATATTTTTTTTTGTATATGCACCATTGATTCTGAAATCATCATTGAAATCATGTTTGCACAGTTTTTTTTCTGCATGTCTATGTGTGAACTGACCTTGCTCGACCACTTGCGTGCCTCATCGTGCAGCTGCCTGGCTGCCACCATCATGGGCTCGCTGAGCACTTCTCCAGCTTTTTGCTCTGGGAACTCCTCATCCTTTTCTTCTGGAGGAGGAGGTCGAGGTGGCGGCACCTCACCCTCTGGCAAGGGGGGCTTAGGTGGTGCCTGCTCATCACTAACCTGCAAAATAAACATAAACATATTAGTTATCTGTAGCTACATGAGAAACCAAAGAGATATTGAAGAAAAATAAGTCTGGCATACTGTTGTCTGTCATGTTGTCTCATGATCATGATCTTTCTGGTTTAAATTGTAATATATTCAATATGAAAGTGATTGATAAAAAAACTGACAGTTTCACTATTACTTATTGAAACTGAACTGAATTGAAACGCCATGAAATGTGGATATAAATAAAGTTTATTTCTGTAATACGGATACACAATTACATTTCAAGCACTGAAAAGTAACAATCAGTTATATTTGACTCATAAACTCTAAGCAGCTTCATCAGGACTGTGTAGGAGTGGTCA
Source organism: Pseudochromis fuscus (assembly GCA_900323345.1). Classification (NCBI taxonomy): domain Eukaryota; kingdom Metazoa; phylum Chordata; class Actinopteri; family Pseudochromidae; genus Pseudochromis; species Pseudochromis fuscus. Next base: position 8,025 of record OOFC01042299.1, on the reverse strand, counting down.
AAATTTGACCGGCAACATAAGCAAACAAACACTCCAACGAATTTCATCAAGTTTTTATTCAAATATTGTTAAACTCATACTGGTGCATTTGACTGTGCAAGATCACCTTTTCCCACATGAGCCTCACACACTTTGAACAAGTGAGAAAAAGAGAAATAAAGAATTATTTCTGTTCACACTGGATACCATGACCTATATTAAGAAGTTGATTAAAGGTATTTTCGGTGTAGATCATTTATATAGCACTGTGGTTCGACACACACTTGTTTACTATGAGCAGCTTCACTAGTGCAGGTAACAGTTTCAAGTAACTGCAACAGATACTGATAATAAAAATTACGTTTCACTATCCCCATTTTAAATTAATGAGTTAGATTTATTTGAGCGGTGGGGAAGTGATTGACTGGGAATATTGGAAAATATGTGCGATAGAATGTACTTACATGGAGCTGATCCAGGTCAGGAGGTGGAGGAGGGAAGTCCAGCTCTTGAGGCTGGAAGGCTTCTCTAACTTTTCCGACTGCAGCCAAAATCCTGAGACATGAATCCAAATAGGCTTTCTGCAAAGCTGTGGATGAGACAGTGAAGCACAAAGAGAGCTAACATCATAAATACATTTGTGTCATTCTTCTTCATACAATCTCTTGAGCACATGTTTACCCTGTACCTTTATCTTGGATGTTCCCAGCCACTGCCTTGGCATCCATCACCATGGGTGAGATGGTGTGTGAGAGAATGTCTGAGGCGTGTTTGACAGTGTCTCTGAACCGTGGATCTTCAGAATTTTCAACTTCCCTCTTTGCCACCAACAAGACCCGATTGGCTCGTCTTGCTATGCTTGTGGCCCCAGCAACAAGCATTTGGGGCTGAACATTTGCCATGGCAACCCGACATTTGTCAATGTCTTTCTTTATTGCCTCCTCAGAAGCATCTAAGAGTGATTTAGTGTCGATGGCCTCGTCAACCAAACCTATGGGAACCATAAACACAAAAACACATTCACCCTTTAAATCATGTATTAATGTAGTTTGGGAAATCTCATAGTTGAACACTGCAATAACTTGAAAACATAAAACTGAGACAAATTTAAATAACACAAGAAATATTGAGGAAATTCATACCAGTGAGTCTCTCCACATTGTCAATCCACTGGTTCTTCATAGTGTCAAAGTGTTCATAAGCCGCTTTGTTTCCAGGATTTTTCAACAAAATCCGAGCAGCACAGGTCACCTGGACATTAACAAACATGTCAGATTGTTTTGTAACAGCCATTCATTTGATCAGTGTATGTAATCATACAAATCAGGGACAGCAAAGTAAAACAGAAGCACCTGTGGTGTGAGCTCCCTGGCATGTTTCACAGCAGCATGTATCCCCTCCACTGTACTCTTATTGGCTGTTCCAACAGCAGCAGCCTTCTCTGCGGTCACCCCCAGCCGACCGGTGTGGGTCTCAAAGTTGCTTGCACGCTCTTCGAAAACCTTTTACAAAAATTGGTATTTGTATCATCAGACTCATACTGTACAACAATAACATCTGCACAGTATTGTATCACTGGAAGCAACGATAACTAGCTAAATGTTTAGGTATATTAATGACCTCGTCTCTGTTGGGTGCATCAGGAGGAGCGGTGGTAGCCACAGCCAGCAGTTTGATAGGGGTGGTCGTGTCACTGAAAACATCTGATACCTCCTGGGTCATCACCTCCTGCATGTGCTGCCTCATGTCCTGGTAGAGGCAGTGAGTGTTGTTTGAGTCCACCAGATGGAGCTCTGCACTAATACTTTCAATAATAAGCATACCCACTAAATACTATACATATTTAAGAATCAATGTTAATGGCTGCACCATTGGTCATCTTCTCATTTTAACTTTTAGACAGATGTACTTGATATATTTGGAAACTTGTGATCTTAGTTTCAGTATGTTTATAATAATAGTATAGGCTGAACTTGTTTTATGAATTACTGTGTGTGATACCTTGAGGCTGTCCTGCAATTGTCCAGCTATAGCTCGTGCATGAGGAGCCTCTGCCTCACCCCTGCCAGCCATGTCTGCTAGAGATGTCATTAGCGCCTCTGTTCGGTCGCAGTGCCCAATCATATCCTGTCGGTACGGCCCTAATAGGCCTCCTGCCAGCCTTCTTCCTTCCCCAACCATTCCTCTGATTGCTGCCTGACCTGAATGACAAAGGGTGGAAGTCATTCTCACATCACATCTGGATACTAATTAACTTATTGGTAGTCAATAAAAATGCAGACAAAAGATTCTTATTTAGACCCTGTTCCTGCATTGGTTGGTAACATAGGCTAATAAATATTCAGAAGCAAATGGATTGAAATAAATGCTGAGTAATACATCTTTTCTTGCAAATTACAAAAGAGGATGCTGTATTATGTGATGCGTGCTTCTTCTAAAGTCTAAGAAGTAACATTATTTATATCTATAATGTTATGATGTATCTTCTAAGAAACCCTATCATGGGCAGGTACCTGTGTTCCACTGCAGCATCTCACACTCTGCTCCCATAAGGAAGCATGGGAGAAAATAGGAAATGACAAGACAGGAAGACAACATAACAACGCATGAAAACAATACAATGCTCCCTGAATTACTAATTGAGTTAGTCAGCCAGTGATTCATGCATTAAATATATGTGGGCATTTGAGGAAATGGCACACTCATCTATGTGCTACATTCAGAAAAGACAATTTCCTTCTTAATGCACTTTGCAATCACCTCGTACATCACAAACATATCACATCCTTCAAGATTCCATTCCTGCTAATGCAGAGGGTACCAGGTGCTGCCTGGACCACTATCACATGCCGTCCATTATCCATACAGGCTGACAAAAGGTATGGAAGGTCAGGGTGTTTATTTTTGAGCCTGACTACTACATCCTTCCTACGAGCCGTCATCCAACACTGCTTACCTACTCCTCTGTCGTCCACTCCAGGGTTGTTCACCCAGCGGAGGGCCTGCTCCATCTTGCCCTCCAATGTGATGGCAGGCTTGGCTGGTCTCATGTTGGCCACGGCTCGGTTGGTTTTAGACTGCAGGGTCAACAGTGCTGCTCCAATCTGCTTGGCCAATGCTCGGGCCTCTGGGCTATCACCTTTACCTCTGAGGCAGTAACAAACAGAGAGGATTTGAGGGGAAAACAAATAGGCACAAAAGCCATGTAGAGTGGAAATCAGCCTTTAATTCTTAAACTTCAATCCCATCAAATGATTAAAACTTCACTACATCCCCAGTACATGCCACCTTAAAGACAAATACCCCTTTCAGAGACTGATGATCGATAAAATGTTTCAATTAGTGGTTTCAATTGGGACAATGTGAATTGTTTTTTTTGTTTTTTTTCCATAAAAAGATACACGTTCTGGTCGGGGCTCTTCTGGTAAAGGTTGACAAGTTTCTGCAATATGATCCAGTTCTGTCCTCTAAAGACTTAAGAATAAAATTACATTCTGATCTGAATAAAGAGAATTCATTTAAAATATAACACAATAAAAGTTCTAAGGAGGGATAATGCATCAACCCAGCCACCTATTTTGTAAAAGTGCTACATGTTTGAGATTAGAAAACACTTGATAATCCCTCCAAATCCTTCAGCGTATTAGTACAGGCACCTTTTCCTCTTTTCAAGTTTGAATTTATAGTTTTTGTGGGGATACAGAAAACAGCTGTATCAGTTGGTTTGCTTTTGCCAATTTATGTCTGCTTTCTGTTTATGGTCATGAAATGCTGCACCAGTGCAGACAGAAAATATATTGCTAACACTGACTAATCCTGCTGTCATTCACTGAGCTACAGTCACATTTAATAGATATGGTGTCATGATCACTGAAGTTTCTATTGTATTTCTTGCGTTTGTTTCTTTCTTTCTTTTTTAGGGCCCTTTGTTTCTGTAGTGTTTCTTTGTTTTTTTCTTTCTTATTATTACACCTCTTTGAGGCTTAATTTGACCCCTAAACATGCTCAAAAACTCACCAAATTTGGCACGCTCATCAGGCCTGGTGAAAAACTTGATAAAATGGAAAAACCAAACCCCTCAGTGCAAAATGCCTCTGTAGCGCCACCTAGGCTCAGAATGGTGCCTGCTGCAGCCCACAGGAATGTCACAGAGACACAGAAGGGAAGACGAATTGTAGTACTCATCAAGACCTAAAAATCACGCACTAATACCACTAGGCTAAAATCGTCAGGAACTCGAGAAATTGCAAGTCAATCTCAAATTGAACGCCAAAATTTCACTTTGCTAAAAAATGATCTCCTCCCAGGGCGTACATGGTAGCGGCTTCAAAAGATAACAGATGACTGAGGACACAGTGCTGACCAAAATGACTTTGGGGATTTTTAATTACCCCAATCGTTTGGACTTTATAAGCCCTGAAAGTTGGAGTGCTCCTCTGTGTCCTCCTCTTCAGCGCCATAGAAATGAATGGGGAAAAAGGCACCCCCATCACTCTGGGCCTTCCACAGCCTAAACTATAAGTCTGACAGCTTTCTAACCTATGCCGAATGAAAGAGGACGAAAAAACCTTCAAGAAAATCATATTTTGTGTGACATTTGATCAACTTTATGGTACTTTTCAAGAGGTTTTCTAAAAAAAATATTTCTCTTCTTTCTCCTCTCTCTGCACTCTAGGTCATGTGACCTCACTCTGAGTGGAAGAGCGGTCCCCAATACGGACACAGTATAAAACAATGGTGTCAAACTCATGCCATGGAGGGCTGACACCCTGCAGGTTTTCTTTCCAGCTGGTCACTAAAGCAGGTGATTTTAATGATCAACACCTCCTTCAACTTGAGGGAAAGGAGGTCATCAGTGAGATCAGCTGCTGTGGAGAGATGGTTGGAAAGAAAACCTGCAGGGTCTCGGCCCTCCGTGGCACGAGTTTGACACCCCTGGTATAAAAGCTGAGAAAGGGCTGAGAAAACTCTCAAACTAAAACTGTCAGAACTCAAAACGCTACAAGATAGCAAAAAAAATGTAACTACAAGACTTGAAGATCAAAGTCTTGTGACTCTTTTCAAACTTTAATGAAGTTTGTAGGTAAAACTATGTTGGCACAGTGGAAGCTCAAACAGGTGTGGGTTTGACTGCTTTCTCCATTGGATTGAATGAGAGAGAAAGCTGCAGAGAGCAGCAACCTCCTCCTTGGATTTCTCCTCCGTCTCCTCTGCTCTGCTGCCCTCTGCTGGTCATGTGTGTAATACGCGCACATTATTGAACCTGACAGGCACCACACAAGACTCTACACAGAGCAGCATCCTGCTCACTGTGTGCCGACACAGTGAGCAGGATGAAAGGCATAGGTCACGGGTTACAGGACCAAAGGTCACGTCGTCTGTGCTTGGAAATACATGAGTGAATGTTGTTTTTTAACTTTTATATGTGTAGCGCAAGAATGAACTTGATTCAATGGCTGATTTCCACTTTCAAGCAGTGACTGCAGTTACGTTCTGTCCTGCCTGCACGACAGAAAGAAGGCCCACGCTGCGCTTGGGCAGTCAGCCACATCCAGCCGAATTGCAGGGGATGGGGACGGCTGGGGGGCGAGGGCCCGTCCAACACTGCTTGCAGCTTTAATTTTTATTGGTGTTGTGTCTTGTTTTCAGGTTGTTTCTTGGTTCTTGTCTGGTTTTGGTTTTGTTTTCTTCATTGCATTTCTTGGTTTTCTGATTGTCCCCTCGCTTCTTTGTTGTGTCACTTCATGTTTTATTTGGCTAGGTCTAACCCCAACCCTGGAATTAATTGTATTAATTGAAAATAAAGTAGTATTTCCATTTAAACTTCACCCAATTTTATTCCTCAATCTGTAACCAACCCTCTAGAAAAATGCCATGACCCCATCACACCATATTTAAACAGTAAGAAACCTCAGTGTTGGACTGATGCCCAAGGTTGACGGGCAACAACATATTTTCCATGCAGGTAAAACATGCTTCTATTGGTGGTATAAGGTGGAAGTCTGAGCCTAAGAGCATAAGAGGGTCTAAAAATTACATAAACTATTTGCAATAAATCATTACTCCTGCATGTGACAAAGAATGGAAAGCATACTGTTTGCGTAGCTCCACGAGCCTGGCTGTGAGTCCTGCAATCTCACTTATGGAGCGCAGGATGTCATCTCTCTCTTTGTGATCTTCACATAGCTCAGCAATGTGCTTGGCCTCTGCTAGTAGTGCTTTAATGTTCTCCACCCCTTCAGGACCGCCATTAGGGTCAGCCAACCATGCCTACAAATGCATATGTATGATAATTTACTGGTGAAACAAGTGATATAAATGACATGCTTCAAGTTACATACATCTGTACAAAACCACGACAAGACAGCTTCAAGGATAAGAACAACAATGGAAATACTAAACATGTAACCATCCAGAGTTTGATGAAACCAAACACATTCAGATTTTTTTGTGGTAGAAATGTAAATAAAAGGTTAGAAAATCAAATTTCGTTTTGCTTTCTAACTTATGGAAGCGCTGAACTGCCATGGCTCAAAAATAAAAATGGATCAGCATCTTGTTATAACGTGAAACTTATTTCGTTAAAACGACAAACTTATTTGGCTTCAGGGAGGTACAACGAGCGCTGCGGGAGAAAAACATCCAGCATTATCTCCGCTTCCCCGCCCGGCTTCACGCCCACTACCAAGGGCAGGTAAAAATGTTTAACAATCCTGCTGAAGCAAATGACTTTATTGACAACGTACTGAAATAGATGAGGCACGTTTCCAATATTGATGTAACTCGTTGCTCAATTACTGGCGTTTCTTTCATGTGTGTCTCTGAGGTGCTGTGTGAGAGTAGTTAGGCTACTTCTAAGTTTTTCTTTTTGTCTGGCCGGTGGCCCCAGGTGTTTATGTTCGTAGCTCAGCTTCGTTTGGGGAATTTTGTTCACGCACATGTTCAGTGCATTGTTCTTTATTGTTTTTTGTTAAGTGTGTTTTTAACTGCCAGACAAGTCCACACAATTGTTTGTTATTTCAGGACAACTGTACTGGTTGTCTATTGGTTGTTTAACATTGCATGTACAATCCGGTTGATAATTTATCTTTGTTCTCATGGAATGTCCGGGGTTTGGGTCACCCTATCAAACGTGGCAAAGTTTTTGCACACTTAAAGTGTTTAAAAGCTGACATTGTGTTCCTGCAAGAAACACATGTTAAAGCTTCACATCATAAAATGCCTAGAGCTAACTGGATCTCTCAGGTCTATCACTCTTCTTTCACATCTAAAGCCAGAGGTGTAGCAATTCTTTTTCGTAAATTAGTACCGTTTAGTTTGCAGTCTTGTGTAACAGATCCCAATGGCTGATATATCATTGTAAATGGGCATATTAATCGCTTTCCTGTGACTTTAGTTAGCTTATATGGCCCCAATTCAGATGATCCAGCTTTTTTTCGTAAAGTGGTTGACATGTTACCAGATGATAACACAAGCCATATATTGATTGGAGGTGACTTCAACTGTTATTTGGACCCATATTTAGACAGACTGTCCAAAGCTCCTCCACCTAACATCGTCTCCGTACAGACCCTCAATAATTTAATTAGATCCAAGAGTATTGTGGATATCTGGAGGTTACAGCACCCAACAGATCATGATTATTCTTTTTATTCCAATGTCCACAAGTCATATACACGCATAGATTATTTTTTAGTTGATTCAAATTTAATCTCCAGTATTGAATGTAGTACATATCACAATATAATAATTTCTGATCATAGTCCAGTCACTATTACTCTCAAACTCAATCTTCCCAAGCAATCCTATAGCTGGCGCTTCAATCCTATGCTGCTTTCTGATCCAGCCTTCAACCAATACATGAGTGATCATCTCTCTCCATTTCTTGAGACCAACGATAATGGTTTTCCAGCAGTGTCCTCCCAATGTGACAAGTGTTCCTCTGCGGAAGGAACGCTTGCTCATCTTTTTTGGTTCTGTCCTCAGTTATTTGGTTTTTGGTCTGCAATTTTCAAATGGTTTTCAAAATGTTATTCCAGAAATATC
>OOFC01042298.1:4770-16677 GCA_900323345.1 Pseudochromis fuscus | reverse complement strand
CTCGGCGTACGAGGGTGCACGCCGCCGTCACATCTGGTTTCTGGGAGCGGATACGGGACAAATAAAGGTCGAGATTACGCAAGATTCAGAAGGTACAGTACTGGATGTCAAGCAAGGGTCAAGATGCTGTTTGGTCAACTGTGCAGTTAACAGTTACTGACCGGAGAAGCGACTTTTAAAATACAATCCACAGCCTCCGTGTTATCATCAGAGACGATAAAATCACAGGAAGCCTGTGGTTGACTCACCCCTGAATCAATCTGCTGAGCAAACTCTGACAATGTCTCGCAAACACTTGAGATTGTGTTAGTGTTTAGTCACCTGGTGAGATAGCAGGAGGAGGAGGAGAGATACCCTCAACATAACAACTGATATTGATTGAACTTTAGCTGTAGCTAGCTAATAGCTAGTTTCAGAGGAGAAAACACTGAATGTAAACCTCATTAATGCACCGTTTACTCACATGACTTAGATTCATTTTTTACTTCATTCACGATGTCAAAATGTAAAAAATATTTGACCAAACACCCATCACATAAATACTTAACCAGCTAGCTAGAGGTAAGTTAGCTTACTGCTGCTGTAGCCTACTATACACATTACATTTCAATTTTTTTTCACTGTTTATATCAGTGTACATTTTTGTGAATATACTCGGGTTTTGTTTCTTTTTATTTTATTTTATTCTATACCTATGCAATTAGTGTACATTGTTGTTACTTGTATATTTTTTATTTTATATTTCTGTAATTTTTATCCTGTTATTTTTGAATTATTTTAAATCCATTTTTGCACTCTGTCCTTTGTCCTGTTTCTGCTGCTGTGACAAAACAATTTCCCTGATGTGGGATAAATAAATTACCGTATTTTCCGGACTATAAGCCACTACTTTTTTCCGATGCTTTGAACCCTGCATCTTAAACACCGGTGTGGCTCACGTATCGGCGGCGCGAAGCTCATTAGCTTTTTACAAGCTAGCAAGCTCTGTGCCGCCGATACGTTTAGCATCGTCACATCAGACCCGGTCACAGTGGACCACATGAAACTGTTTGAATAAATTCAATAGCGGCTTATAGACAGGTGCGCTCAATAGTCAGGAAAATACGGTAATATCTTAACGTATCGCGTCTTATCTTATCTTACAGCTGGTGACAACTCAGGTAAAACAGAAAAACTAGCTAAAACTTTACAAACTGATCCTCCACTACCGTTATGATGTTGGCAAAAACTAATCCTAACCATCGATACACACATGAATAATTTCTGCCTGTAGCAAGTGTTAGCTAGTTCACATTTAGAAGTGTTCACTTTAGTATTTAGCAAGAAACATAATTTGACCCACGCTTAATGCTTGTAGACAACTTACCTTGTTATTCTTCAAAAGGAGTATTGAAAAATCCAGGCAGTGTCTCTTTCCTCAAATTTTAAATTTACTGAAATCTAACGAGGTCATTCACCGGAGTACACACTAGAAGTGTACGTCACCTGCTGCACATGTTCGCGACCAAACACTGTAAGAGATGGACGTAGTCACTGTGATGACACTTGTTGAGTTTGACGTTTGAATGTGGCCATGTTAGGGGTTTTTTTTGTTTTTGATGGACAGAAGTGTCCGTATTTGAATACGAAAGAAGTAGTGAAGAGGCAAGTTTGACCTTTGAACCTGAGGAAACTGTCTAATGTGTATGAGACTCAAATTTATCACTCAATGAGCCCCCAAACCACCTGTAAATCATTGGTGATCAGAGCTGTCAATCAAGCTAACCACTCCTCTAAATCATCTTTTTGAAGCTTTTTATCTGCTCGATGAAGAAATGATTGAAAAATGATTTCATGAGTGAAAATTTAGAATTTGAGTCGTTTGTGGTCAGATTTTTTTATGAGCCAGCATCTAGTGGCGACTGGTGGTATTGCATGTTTTTACACTTCCACATTGGTTCAACCTTAAATACACTGTGGCTATAGCCATGTTTTACACAGTGTCTATGCTCAGAGTTTACGATTTCTTCTTCTTTGCTTCCCACTGGTGTTGTAACAGCACTGCTTTATTCTGCATCCTTTGTTTAATGAAGAAATTATTTTCTTAACTTCATAAAAACTAGTAAGAAGTGCACATTGTTAAAAAACAGTTTGAAAGTTTGCATACAATGTTACAAACAATTTAACCTCACCCACTAAGAGTGATTGTCCAGAGGTAACTGTAGCAAACCACAGTAGCCCTGTCAAGGTTTTAAATTTCTCCACCGTTCAATATGGTGGACACAGGACTCTGCTGATAGCTAGGTGTCCACAGAGTTTAGCAACAGCCACATAACACACACAATGCAAATACCTCTTTTTGTTAAACAAATCTCAAGATGTGCAGGAGTGGAGGATACAATTTGCAGACAGCCACTTAGGGAGCCAAAAGCGAGTAAGCACCAATTCATATGGATTTTTATTGTTGCTGATCCAGACATCAATATCCTGCTGCGTCTCTGTCAGTTTGGATTCATCCTGACACAAAGCTCCCTGAGAGCAGAGAGCTGCAGCAGATATAAGCCGGCGAGGACTCAGCTGGACATGATGAGAAACTACTCAAAAATCTGAACATGTCAATTTCACAACGTTTCACACACACTTCAGTCTCGTCTGTCTTCGGGGCGTAATGCTAACGCTTCAAAAACGGCGGCGGCTCGGTGTGTGATGAAGTGAAGACGGTCGACACTGAGATCATGGGATACCACTGCTGTCCCTGTGTTGTGTCCCATGTCTCCCTTCTGTTCCCCAGGCCGCTCCCTCCCTCTGAGGACGGACGTCCCACTCAGGGACAGGCAGCCTCTGTTTGTGCAAACTCAAGCGTGTCCTGTGTGTGTGTGTGTGTGTGTGTGTGCCTGTCGACCCCTGCATGCCTCTCTCAGGCCTCTGCGTAATGTCCAGGAAATCACAGGAAAAACAGAATTGAACATTGTGTAAACAGCCCCGGACAAACTTGCAGAGGAGCCGTCCAACTTTGTATTTACATTATCAATTATGTTCTCTGTGGATAAGCTGCTTTCAATGAGGGAGGATTCAGCATTGTCTCTGCGGGCTGCAGCAAATGGTCTATGTCATTGCTTACTGTGTTTCAGCTGCAGCCTGATGTGAGCAGTGAGTCTGGTAAATGCTGCACTTTTCACAATCCTCCCAAACGGTCTTTTTCTCTTTTTTCTCTGGGAACTTGACATTTTGTGAGCTCAAGGGTTTGAAGTGTTGAGAAAGGTTGTTGAGTTTAAATGATGTAATCTTCATACAGTCAATTAATTAATGAGTCAAATGACAGAAAATTGGTCTGAAACTATTTTGGTGAGTGATTAAAAATAAAGCCAGACATTTAAAATGTGAGGATTTTACTGTAGTTAATCGTTAAGACTCTTTAGATGTGGAGCTGTTGATTGGACAGAATCTATACACTTGAAGATGTGTGATGATCATTTTCATTATGTTCTGATATTTAAGCACAGACTGTATATATAATGGATGAAGCTGATGTGATGTCATGAACTAGCCAGGAAGTGTTGTTTGGAACCAGAAGTGACCATATATGGACATGAAAGGAGGAGTCAGGAAGTAAGGAACCATGAACCTGAGGATGCTGTACAACATGTATGAGACTGGAAATGTGGTTTTATTGGAGAATAGACCTGTCAATCAAACGAACTACGAAGAGTTGGCTTTAGCTAATGACGTCAGAACAACTTGCGTAAATATTGCATGACTGAAAATGACCATTTGTTGAAGCTAATAACGTAATAACAGCCGATAACATAATAAATTTGCCCTTTCTGAAATGTAAAACGCCAATAACGTAATAACTGGCTATTAACGTAATATAAGTCCTGAACCGATAACGTAACAACTTTTGGCTAATAACGTAATAATTTATTATGTTATTGGCTCAGTTATTACATTTGCAAAGTTTTTTTCTTTAACTAGGTCAATAACATAATAAATAATTCTGTTATTACATAAAAATTATAAAAATTATTACGTTATTGGTTCAGGACTTTTATTACGTTATTGGCCTATTACATTTCAAAAAGGGCAAATTTATTACGTTATCGGCTGTTGTTACATTATTGGCTTCAACACCATTTTTTAAATTAAAATCAATTGGAGTCAGAGATTTTGAAGCCAGCATCTAGTGGCCGTTGTGGGTATTACATCTTTTTCCACTTCCACATTGGCTTCATTTTTAAGACCCATCGTCAATCCCTACATACAGTATTTTAGAGACAATGTAATAAATCCATTCATCAAAAATAAATCTAAATACATCATCTATGTCTCCATCCTTCACTCTGTGTTTGCCTCCGGCTGTGAGGCTGGGAGTGATTAAACACCACAGTTAGTGAGATTTATATCACTTCTTCCTCCAGAAACAGGAGCTCTGGCTTTCACTCTCCTCCACACCACAGCTGGAATATTTCTGTGCGGCCCGACGAAAAAGTCACCGCTCGAAAAAAAAAACCAAGCCGGCTGCCATGCACCAGAGACAGTCAACTATATTATTACAGGAGAACAGAAACAAAAATAGCTCCCACGGAGGTCACCCGGCACACCGATCGTAAGGAGCCAGAGCAGCGAAGGATCACGATGTGAACTATTACAAACATTCAGATCCGCTGGCCTCACGGTTTCTACCCACTTGTCTTTAAAACAGCCCAACCCAGTGTTATTTTAGAAGATTGAGTTACTGGACACGGCCAACCAAAATAACATATTTCATATCTACTAACATTGACCTTGGATGGGAGAGGGCCAGTGCTCCAGGGGATACTTACAGATGTTCACATGGTCTCAGGATGACAATGAAGCACATCTGCTTAGGACACCACCCTGCACAATAAAACACTGGGAGGATACATTGTTTCTAGTGGAACATGTGAGTAAATGTAACAAATTAATCAGATTTATTTACTTACTTTCTAGGATTAAATGTTTTTTTTAATTGATTTGTCTGCATATCTATATTATTTGGTGTAATAATTATTTTCAGTTGTTGGTATTAGAAACTGAAATGATTAAAACAATTAAAATAAAAATGAGTTTTAGATCTTGTAGAGCTGGAAATTACCATATTTGGATGTGAAGGGAGGAGTCAGGAGGTGGGTCTGACCCTTAAACAGCGTCCAATGTGTACGAAGTTCAGGTCGAGAGTCATTAGAGATCAGCCAAGCGGAGCCAGAGTTTTGTGGAGCCAGCATCTAGTGGCCATAGGTGGTACTGCAGTTTTTTTACTTCCACATTGGCTTTACTTTTGCCTCTTAGAGATTGCAGCTGTGATCTGGTGCATTCTCAGCAACAAAAAAGGGAATCATAGGATTTAACTGAACTTTTGAGTTTAACTGTTTATAATATAAATGACAGGAAAGGTTGAGTCAAAGTACTGATACTCATGGTCAAATCTTACTCAACTACAAATAAAAGTTATTGGTCAAAATGTTACTCAAGTACTAAAGTACTTACTTTTAAAAATACTTAAGTATTCAAAAGTACATGCATTTAAAAATACTTAAATATTCCAAAGTACAAAGTAAAAGTACATTTTCTAATATCAGTACATTGCTGTATTGTTCTCAGTGCCCGAGTCAATCCCCGACTAACGTCTGCTTCCTGTTAATGTGGTATTTTAATCTGAAAGGGCTTTGATGAAAAGAAAACTCCTTCCTACAGTGTGCATAATACTGTCGGTTGACTGTTTGGTTTTGCTTTTTCATTTTCAAATTTCCCATCGAGAGGCTAACATGCTAACATGCTGTTTAGCGTTTTTAAAAAGAAACGTACAACGCCAAAACCGTGCTATTTCCTGTCTTCCCTCTTTATTGTTCGGTTCTGCTGCCGGTCACTTCCTGCTGATTTGTGCGACGGTAACTCTACCTGGACAAACTGCCTGAAACACATTGCAGCATAGACTGTATATAAAGTAAGTAACCACACACTTCCTGGGAATGTAGTGGAGTCCAAAGTACAAGATTTGTCTTTGAAATGTAGCAGAGTGAAAGTGAAAGTTTCCAAAAAAAAACAAATACTCAAGTAAAGTACAAATACTGAAAAAATTTACTTAAGTACAGTACTCAAGTAAATGTACTCTGTTACTGTCCACCACACAGCATCAGTGACTTTCACCGAGGAGCATATGGATGAGCTGAGGTGGAGTTTTGATTGACAGATATATAAGCTAACACACATCAGGGCCTCGGCAAACTGATACACAGTGACTCCCTGATTCACACACACACACACACACACACAGACTGCTGATAAAGGCCTGCCAAGGCTCCTGTGAGACAGGCAGGAGAGCTAATACGCTTCCCACTGAGATCACACTGCAACAGGAGCAGCACACATCAGGGTTTTAATCACCTTGTTTTACAGTGAGTCAGAAAACAGAGAAAAGACAACACGCTCCTTCGCCGGCCTCCTCTGCTCTCTCAAATTTACGACCCTTTAAGTAACTTCAGTGTTTTCTCAGCGGCAGAGGAAGGAGGCAGCGCCGAGAAGTATCCTTGGCAGACGCTGTGTTTATCTTTGCTTAATATTTTTAGATTATAAGTCTGGTTTTTGACACATTCCTGGTTCAGAACAATTTACAGAGCCGACTCTCCCCTCTTCGGTCGCGAACCCTCGATCGGTGAATCATTATTGTCTGAACCTATACTGATCAGCTGCTTTATTTTCAAGCAGACGATGAGATTTTTCAGGCAGCCGGTGTGAAGGTCGGAGGATCTGCACATGTTTGGAGTGATACATCAATACCACCGCAGCCTGGAAGAAACCTTGACAAAATAAAATAACCTTTTTTCTGGGCAGGCAAATGAATCAATGGCTGCTTATTAAGAAGACTGGCAGTCTCTAGCGCGCAGCTCGACCGTGACCTCGCCGGTCTCGAGCGCAGGGCCAGGTGTGCTCGACTTTAGCTATCGTGGAGGCAGCATCTGAAGATTTGCCTTTTTTCCTCCATATCGCCGGAGATAAGATTGGCGTGACTCCTCGCAGCGTGAGGACGGTGGATACAACAGATTCGGCGGGGGTCATCTCGGTCACGTCTCTTCAGATTAACAGCCAGCTCTCTACGTGTGTCGTATCATTTAAGGCGTTTTTACACTCTGAATGCCTTGATCCAGCTCGCAGGGTTTGTCAGCGGGGTAATGCACGGGGAGTGTATGGACGGGCGATGTGTGTGTGTGTGTGCGATGAAATATTCATGCAGAAGTACTCAGAACTCTGAAGAGGGTAGAGCACAAACAGCACCTCGGCAGACGAAGGAAAAAAAGGCCCCCGAGGAATAACGGCGAGGGAGAATGAGAGAGTTGGATAAAGAGGAGAAAGGAATACAGAGAATTATATTTATAGCAGTAGGGGGAAAAAAAAAGGAGATGCTGTGACATGCCACATTTGTTCACGATGAAACGCGCAGTTCAACATAAACCCCGGCTCCCTTTGATCATGCTACACATGTTATCGCAACCTGTCCACCTACAGAGCAGCAGCACATTATCTGAAATCCAGCAGCTATTTCACGGACGCTCGTTCCCGGTGGCGCTCCGACTGACACGTTCCTGTAGTGGTTTCCAGCTGCAGCCACATCGCTTCCCTCCAGACACCGCAAACGCCCCTCCTGTCTGCGTCTGAAAGGGCGGCCATGATGGTGGTGATGATGACGGTGGCGAAGGCCCACAGAAAAGTAGACTCCAGATCTGGCTCCAGCCCAGACCAGATGCCCTCGTTTTTTTTTTTTTTCTCCCTCGAACACGAGACCGACAAGGCTTTCGAGGAGCTTAGCGTCAGAGAGCACAACCCAAGAAGAAGGAAATACTAGAGCTACAGCTGACGATTATTTTAGTAATCGAATAATCTATTGATTTCCCCATCGTTTATTCAAATGATTGGATAAGAAATTCTTGTTAAGGTGCCATAACAAATAGCGCTGTCAAACAATAAAAATTTGGTGGTTTGTCGCAAGCTGGAGTCCCCGACTAATGTATGCTTCCTGTTAATGTGGTATTTTAAACAGGAAGTGCTTCAGTGAAGACTCCTTCCTGCAGAGTGTGCGTAATACTTTAGCCGTTTTTCAATATGCGTACTTATCCGTACTTACGTTCTCGTGTACTCGTGAAACGTCATCACTCGGAGACCTAGTACTGTTCCAATTCGAAGTCCACGTCTGCCCGAGAACACATGAAATACCCGGATGTGTTCTCGCTCCTCCTTCATTATCCAGCCTGCATCAGACCAGACTTGTGTGGACTTGGGGAAACCAAATAACCCATCATGCATTTCGCAACAGCGAGCGGAGATGTGGTGTCAACAAGTACGCTAGCGCTCCAATCGCACTTTAGCCTCAGTGCGTTCTCGCCTTCCCGCAAGTCCGTACTTCAGAGTCCAACTTGTAGGTACATTCTCACCAAGTACACGAGTACAAGTTTGAATTGAGAAACGGCGTTTGTGTCGGACGACTGCCCATCAGCTGTGCTGTTTCGCGTCTTCCCTCTTTATTGGTTGGTTCTTCTTCTTCTTCTTCTTCCTGTCTGTTTCTGTGAATAACGTAAACAGTGGGAGCGATACTGCCCCCACCAGTTCCTGAAGAGAACTGCAAGTAAAGATGGCTTTTTTCCGGCTGGTATTTGATTTTACATTACATTATGGAATTATTCATTTGCTTTCATTATAGCATGAATATTTTTCCATACACTAGTTTCTATTTTCTGTACTTTTCCAGAGCTTGAAATTAATAAAATCAAATTACATATTTTCCTGTAAAAAGATCTTGATGGATTTTTTTGTTGGTGTTTGTTTGTTTGTGGCAAAATACAGTATTATTCATGTCACAGATTATTAAATTTAAGGCAAGTTCAAAGGATGGGAATCTCTGAAAAGATCCCAGTAATTTCTGTTGAGCCAATAAATCAATAGGTGAATCAATTAGGAAGATAGTGCTACTGTCTCACCACCAGAGGGCAACAGTGTTCAGTCTATAGCACTACTGCTCCTATCCTGCATGTTTTAGATGTTTCCCTCCTCCAACATTCAAATGATCAGCTCATCATCAAGCTCTGCAGAAGCCTGATAACGATCGTGGTCATTTGAATCAGGTGTTGGAAGAGGGAAACGTCTAAAACATGCAGGATCGGGGCCCTCGAGGACCAGGATTGGACACCACCGATCTATAGCCCCAGTACTTGACTCTGCCTTGAACACTGGATGCACACTTACTACAACACACGATAGCACTGGGTCGTACAAACTTAGGGATGGAGACATTTCAAGAACTCAACATTCAATAATCCCCTCAGTTGCTTCTATCCTTCCTCCCGTTCTCGAGCAGTAACAGCATCGTAACGGTGACAGATGAATCATCAAAATGGATTTTTTTCTGGCTGGAAAGATGACTGCAACTAACCAACTCTGTCGGCTTTACCAAACTAACCACCACAGAAACTCCTAGTCCAGAATCTGGTCTGTGGCTGACATGTTTTAAACTGTACTCCAAAATCCTGACTCCTAAACATACATTTGAAGGGTTCATCCCTTATATTGAGTTTAAACACTGAGGCTAAGGCGCCTTCCTCATCAGTTTATGACACGAAGAAGACGTGACACTGAAGAAAACTGTGTTGTGTTGCGGAAAAGATTTAAGATCAGACTCTGATGCGAACACTTGGCTGCTCATCACACAGACAGATTAAATCTATGTCCCATTCAGGCTTAAACAATATGTTTAACTCTTCACAACTTTGGCTGTAGCTGCAGCAGCCTCGTGTTTGTACTGTGAAACCACATCATGCATGTGACAAAGTAATGGAGGATGGAGGACATGCTGCCGGCCTTGGACGTAGGTGGTTAATTAGCCCACCAGCCAAGCTCAAATGTTCAAATTAAAGCAAACAAACACAATGTTTAACCCCTGAAGCCCTCGGCAAGTTTTATAAATCGGAAAACATTGTCAAATTCAGTCAATTACAGCATGAGGCCAAATACAACAACCTCCATGGAAAAGACACAATAGGAGAATTTTGAAATATACTGAGTCTATTTGTCTCCATCACCTTGAACAACACCAGCAACAAAAATTAATTTGTACTTCCGGCTCATCAAAACTGTAAATTAGGGAGGAAAAATACAAAACACAAAACTCTGTCAGGGCTTATTTCAGCTGTATGGTTGCTATGGACTGAACACTGTTGCCCTCTTGTGGTGAATTGCGATCCTTTTTCTGGAATGTTGCAAACAAACAAAGAAAACGATATTATGTAACCTGTTCTAAAAATTCTTAATAAGATTTGATGCAACAGTTATGAAGTACAACAAGTGGTACATCCATTTTAGTACAAATGTACGAACTATACTTTGTGTTTTCTTACAGCCTGATCCAGCTACAGGGATCCCCAGGGTTCAAAGGATCAATCCATTCCTTACACTGCTGTTATTTTTTTACCTGTGTTAGTTTTTTTTCGTTTATTAGCAACATTACAGAACAGATCTGGTTTTATTTTCATGAAGACTTAAGGAATTACCCAATGAACAACTTACCGTATTTTCCGGACTATTGAGCGCACCTGTCTATAAGCCGCTATTGAATTTTCGAACGGTTTCATGTGGTCCACTCTGACCGGGTCTGATGTGACGATGCTACATGTATCAGCGGCACGGAGCTTGCTAGCTTGTAAAAAGCTAACGAGCTTCATGCTGCCGATACATGAACCACACCGATGTTTATAGGTTCAAAGTGTCGGAAAAAAGTAGCAGCTTATAGTCCGGAAAATACGGTATTGGCAAGATCAGAGGATAAGATCTTGTCTGAAAAAAATCCCCGAATTCCAGAAAAATCTGTTGCCATGTGCCAAAGTTTTAACAAGATAATGTTGCTGTTTCACCACAAGGGGGCAACAGTGTTCAGTCTATAGCATTAGCACAGCTAGATTGTGCCATCATGGAGGTTTGCACTTGGTTCTGTATTACCACTGTAGAAAAATTGACGGAAACTTAACGTGCTATAAAAAGCTGTTATAATATAATTGTATAGTAACTTTTGTAGAAAATGATAATTATCTGCACACCACTTCAACATGTGTAGAAACCCAGAGCCTGACAGGTCCAACTACAAACCCAGTTTCAGTTGTATGTTCGGACAAAAGCTCAGGGGGAGGCGTTTGAAAAATCTGTGAAAGTCAGTTTAAACCCCGACACAATGGGCGCCACTCAGCAGGTGAAGCATGAACAGTCACACAATATGCAAATTCACTGTGACCCGGGTCTGGTTGAACACAGCGGCTCAGCAAGAGGGAAACCAGCAGCAGCAGCAGCACGACAGACTTTATAAGTTTGGAGTGATGTAGTGCACAGTGTGTATCTGTCTGCATCCAGTCTCCAGCAGCGCAGCAGCTCCGAGGCTCAGGTACAATCAGATGTGACTGTGCAACAAGCGTCTCCCTATCCAAACAATGCGTTTGTTGCAGTCACATCGTCTCAGTCAGCCTCGGGTTTTCAGTTAGCTGTCAGCCATCAGGTGAAATTTTCCCAAACATCCTCCCGTCGGCTGCATCCTCTCCGTCGCTCCCTCGAGTCCTCTAATGGCCTCTTTCGCTGCCTTTCCATGTCTATCTCCCATCTCCACTCTATCCCCGGCTTGTCTCTTCCACGATCTGTCCCTCCTCTTCCCTCGGACGAGCGATGCGTCCTCCCGCTGCACCGAGACAGGTGTCGGCCACAATCTCAGCTGCCGCCCTCTGCAGTGAGGCGGCGCCTGTGCCGCTCGGCACCGTTGAAAACGATTACACCAGATAGGTCCCGAGGTCAACAGAGCTGTCAGGCCCAGCTCCAAACTCCTCAACTCCCACTTCTTCCCCCTCCCCCTCCCCCCAGTGGATGATAAGGGAAACAGCCGGA
>OOFC01042297.1:0-29370 GCA_900323345.1 Pseudochromis fuscus | reverse complement strand
CCAAATAGGAACCAAATTAAATTTAGTGAGTACCGGGTACCCATAAAAAAATTATAATTTCGGTTACTCTTATCGGTTCCTAGATGCGCTCATTTTACACAACGGCTGCAAACAGACTTTAGATATCTGCCAGGACCTGTCTGTTATGTATCTAACACGTCACGTGACGCCGCATGGACACAGGAAATGGACCAGGGAAAGCGGTCGAAAGTTGCCCCTTTACCACTGTTAACTCAATCATGTTGTAACTAGAATATCTGCTGAAAAAAAACATTTTTTTCATGGACTGATAGTAACAGGGTAACAGTAGTTTGTTAACAGCAGCTAGCTTGCTAGCGGCCGGTTGTTGTGAACCGGCTACCTATGCAGTGACGTACTGACCTTTTACGCCCCAACTTGGCTCCTTGCCAGTGGAAAAGCAAACCAGTTCAGGAGAAACGGGATCTGAACCAACTAACCACCAGCCTGGAACTAGCACCCGTTCTTGTTCGGTGGAAAAAGGGTAATGCAAAAAAACAAAAAAAGGATTCATTTTAGAAGAGAGAGCGGCGAACGTGGAAAATGCAACATGTCTGGGAAATTAATATGTTAAATATACATTTGGCTTTCGAAATAAGAAATCTTTAGGAACCGGAATCGATGAGCAGAACCGAAATGAGAATCGGATTCATAAAAATCCTAACGATACCCATCCCTACTGAAGTGCAAAATACTATGAGATACCCTCTGTAGATTATTTTGGTGGAGTGATGCACTGGACGTGCCAAAGTGGTTTGGAGATGGGTGACCAGATGGGGGGCTGGGGGGTGTGCTGGAAATTGGATTGTACTTTTAAGTGTCCATATGGTCACCCAGTTCAAAATCTGACAGGGACTGAAAATTGATTCTTTTTTAATTAAAAGTAACCATATCCACCTTGGAGAGCCACTTGGAGAGTAATGCAGTTAGCACACAGCTGTGGTCCACACACATCATACAGAGGAGGGAGGGAGAGCTGAACAATAGCAATGCACTCTGCTGAAACACTGGGAGAAAGCTTTACATGCGGGAACATGTCGGAGATAAAGTGCATTTTTTTACAGAGTGGAGAGATTTGATGCGGAGCTGTTTTCAGTGCAGCAACGTCAGGATGGAGCGAGGTCATCGGAGGTTAATGATGTGAGATTAATAGTTTAATTAGGGAGCTCAATAGCAGGGCCAGAGGCAGTCACCCAAACCCGTTGCTGTGTCCCGGTTTCGCCTGTGCCACAGGACGTCAGGGTGTCAGGAGTGTCCTTCTGGACTAGGACAGACGGAGAAAGACATCATACTTACTGTCCCTTATTGCTTTTTACATTATCTCTTAATCTGAGTCCACACTGAATTAAAGTAATCCACTATTATCAGACATTTAGGAGTTGATATGGATTTATTTTGTTGAGAGATATCATGTGCATTAAAGGATACCCATACAGCCATGGGCTTAGTGGTCAGATGGTAGAAATTGAGTTCAGACTGGCAATAAATTGGACATAACCAAATAACTTCGAGGCTCGTTGCCACCCACCCACCCATGTATTGTTTACTTTTTATTGGAGCGTCCTCTAAGGTGCAAAAACAGCCTGGGAGCACGGAAATAAAGCATGGTTGAATTTTATGGATAAATGGTCACTTAGGATGCTGGATCTTAAGGGGGGAAACAAACAGCATGCTGGCATCTTCAAAGCCAGCATCTTTTTTTTTTGTTGTTGTTCCACATCCCTGCTGCACTATGATTTAATTTCCCCCTCAATTTTGGCTAGTGCAGAGTTGAATTACTCGAGACCTCCAGGCCATGTGGGTAAGAAGATGAGAACAATGGTACGGGCTCTTTGTGGTCTCAGAGGGAAGGCTAATCTAAGGGAGGCAAATTAATGAGGTTAGTAGGGGTCATGAGGGGGGTGTGTGGTGATGGATGATGAGCTAACCCCCAAAATGGAAATGTCTGAAGTGGCTAGGAGCCATCGTAACATCTGAGCCCCCAACCCAGCGCCACCAGGGATTACTTAACACACTTAACATTTTCCCCACATTGGTCTATTAATGTCAGGGTCCGAGCCAAGGTTGCTCTTTACCTAGCAGCAGTAACAAAGCAACCACCCACCCACCACCACCCGAATCTCCTCGCGTGCTCCCACAGCAACTTTAGAGTCATTTGGATTTCCATTACAAAGATGGCACGCGCTATTCTTTATTACATATTCAAGCTGCATTCAAAATCTCCCTCGTCGTATTTTTTTTGGTTTTGCATGCAACTGTCCCCCAGGTTGACACCCACACATGCTTTCAGATGCAACACTCAGTCGTCCTTCATAGTTTCAAGACAGGGGGGAAAAAAACCCCACTCATGACAGTGCAAATGAGAACATTTCATCAAGCGAAATAAATGAACATCGGAGGTGATGTTGCCGCGGGGTTACGCACACGAGCCACATTAGCAGCGTTGTCTTGTGGGTTAGGGCCACATGCATAAAGAGCTCGCTCACTGGAGACCGGGAGTGATTTTGAATTTGCATTGTCCACATTGTGCAGTAGACTATGCAGCAGTTGTTTTCAGATAATGACATGGTGAGTCTCCAACCAGTAAGCAATTATGGACGTTAGCGCTGGATAAAGGAAGCTATAAAATATGCAGCAAGTTTACTGTCATTTTACAACCATAATTTAAAGCAACAGAAATATCTTAAGAAAGCAAAACCGAGAATTGACTGCGGCGTCTTTGCCTTTGTCTAATGTCTGGTAAAACTTTCCCTTAAGGAATCCGGTGAGGCACAGATAGTGAGTCATCTTTGACTCCATCGAGGTTGGGCGCCAGCTTAAATACCACAGGTAACACAACACCTCAGACTCCCAGTGGTATGATACAAAGGAACACCCACATTCTCGCCATCAAAAAGTACACAATGGAGCATTTATCCTCTCGTATTTTTTAAACAGTTGCTTTAAATGCCCAGCTTCAATCACAAAAAGCACATTCTGTTTTTTTTTTTTGTTTTGTTTTTTTCAAATGTCATAAATTGACTGACAGTCAAGAAGAGAGAGCAGACTTGAGTGATGCCTCCCTCTTTCATAATCGGCTTGAGAAGATGAAAGCCATTACATTAATGTTGCTCACACTGGGAAGAGAGGAGTGAAGGGTAATTGCACTTAGAGTCCTTTTTCTTCTCCACTGTCTTGAATAATTCAGGGAAGGCTGGAAGGCCTGATAGAAAGCTCGTGGTCCACGGGGGTATTGAAAGTTTGATGTTTCTCTTTTTCTTTTTCTCTTCTATAGGTTTAGACATTTTGTCTTAAGTACAGTATCTCAGTAATGATGAATCACATTACTCTTGCGATTTCACTTAAGTTCTGATAACGCTTATAAAGCTCCATCAATCTCGGCTACTACGCTATCACACTTAGGGAAAAAAAAAACTTTCTTTGGTTTCTGTGTTATCATAAGTGAATGCAGTGTGGACTGACTGCTAATGAGTCAGAGAGGACTGTGCAGGGAGAGTAAAGCATGCAGCAAAAACATCTGTTTGGTTTGAATTCAGGGAGGCAACAATACCGGACTCTGAGGCTTAGGCTGAGGCGATGCAGGCCAGTTTACCAGCGCTCAAACAGTCATACTGCTGGTAGTGCACTCATTGATTAGCCAAAAACATCAATCAGCATTTATTTATTTATTTTAATTTTTTTGTTTTTAAGTCTGACTAATATTTTTCAAGCAAAAATGCAAAAAATTTCACTGCTTTTTGATCCAAAAATTTGAGGATTTGCTACTTTTATTTGTCTTGAATCGTAGTAAATTTGTTGTACTTTTTTCACTATTGGTCAGAAAACATGTCACAATGATTACAATCAATCTTTGCTGAGGAGATGCTTCACTGTACTTTTACACAATGACAAGTTGTGAACTCAATTTGGCAGATTTAGGATTCAAGTTTAAAAATCTCATCATAAAAATAAATAATCTTGACCTTAAATGCAGTTGCCGGGTCTAAAGTGGCCATTCATTATGTGCCTCCCTCCTCATAAACTTTCAAATGCGCCGTGTCATTTGTAAAATCACACAACACAATGCTCCACAGTGTTGGGCTGTAAAACAGAAGTGCAGATAGCAAACATGATGTTTATTGGTTTAAACAAACAGCTTGAAGTGCAGTTGACTTTATCGGGGTAAATAACTTGCAGGGGAGGCAGCTTTATATGGAATTAATTGCAAACAAGTTGCCTGCTAATGGGCTGAAAAGGCCTTAATGGAAGTATTCCATTAAAACAACCAGTGCTGATGCCATCAGACAAATTTCCACTAAGTGTTGCCTCGTGAAAATGATAACTTGCTAATCCATTATTAATAAGAATTAATGGTTTTCTCTCTGCCGTGTGCGAATCGATCCCTGATACTCTACACTACAGAGTAGCTCTCATTGGGCACTCTGGCAGGCTTGGGAATACACTAATTGTTAGCCACACAAGTCCCATTTACCCAACTCTCCCTGCTGTCTCTGCATTTATTACAAGCTTTGCTCTGAGGCCCTCGACAAGGAAAACAGAGAAAACTCTATTGCTGCTGAGAAATGTATTACTCAGTAGCACTGCTTTGTGTTGTGAGCAGCTATATAAAACAATCATATTTTAGTATAACATTTTATTTGCACATTTCCCCTGCGTTGTCTTTGACATACTTCCTGATCCACCAACACCTGTAGATGTGTTTAGCGATAAAAAATCTATAGCACCACTGGCGTTCACGACCCCCCCCCGCCCCACGTTACCTTTCATCTCTTGTAATGACCTCAGACCCAACAAATACTGCTGCAGGCATGAGGTTAACTGAGAAGCTGTTTAATCCCCCCACACACAGAGCAATCAGCCGCCGTTAGCTTCCTTTAGTGCTTTTTAAAACCAGGATCTATGCAGATTTGTCAATAGCTTGCACCCAGGGTCAAATTTACATTTCAGAACTACAGGGCACAAATATGCATGTTTGATGTTAATGCCACGACAGTAAATCACTACACCACCGCATAAATAGTGTGAATTATTGCTAGTAACAAGCATTAGATTGAGCTAGCACTTTATATATTAAGTTTTTGAACACAAGCCATTAAAAGGGGATTGCATTCATTTCCTTAATAACCCTGCAATTTGTTTGATAATAAGGTTAATGTCTATCAGTATGTGTAGCAGCATACACCTATTAGTCTCACAAAATAGGAGAAGGAAAATTTAGGAGGTTTTTGTGTGTATTGTTTTTTTGCTTTGATGAATTCATTTATTCCATTCATTAGTTGTAACATGAAAGGCTTTTTGCTCCAGTAACAAAATATGCGTTAGTGGGTTTTTTTTCCCTCCACCAGCAGCCATGTTGCTGTTTGTGTACAGCAGCACTGCTCGGCTGTGCATGGAGATCACTTTTTGATCTTTCTGGTGCATTCGTCTGGTAATTAAAACCAGTAGTTTCAGTGATTGAGTGGAAATCCAGATCTGTTTATCGGCATAGATTTGGACTGAGATAACCCACTTCAGTGTTTACATGACAGTAATTAGTGTTGTTGTTCGGCCAGAGTGTGGTGAATACGGACCATTCATGAGCCAATAACCTCAACCCTAAAACTTTGGCGTGCATGACAGTTATGGCAGCACTGGTGGAGAGAAGAGAGCATGCGTTAAAGCCTTGTCAAGATAGTAGTTTTCAGTGTGGTGTATCAAAGCAGAGAAAGAGTGCAGCTCAAAGCTCACAGTCAGTGGCTGAGAGAGGGATTTGCATAGGTAGGCTTATGTGTTTTCCACCTCGTCCCTGCCATTGTTTCATGTGACAAGTGCCTGACAGCCAGGAAAATGGGACACAGGCGAAGGAAAAAAAAAAAAAGGTTGAGTGTGGATTTTGTCTCTCTAAGAAAAGAGCCGACAAACCCAACAGTTTGATATCGTCACCCGCCACTGGTGGCACAGTGACAGAGGAGCACAAACGCTCTCAGTCAGCCTCTGCCCTTTGGTGGGAAGTGTGTTCGGACCACTATTAACCCCATCTATAAGTCTGGGATTTAGGGTCACCACAGACCTTTTGGAGATTTTGGAGATTGAATGCTTGGTGAGATCTGGATTAACGACGGACAGCTCCGAATTTGCCACAGTTTCGCCTTTGAGTCACAGGTCAGCTATCAAAATTCTTGCTTAAGAGGATTAATACGCGGAAATCTCAGCGAGGCCAGTTTACCCCGGTCTTCTGTTTATCCCTAAAAATCCTTATGGTTTCCAAGATACAGTAAATGTTTGTGGCACAGCACAAGCTTACATCCTTTAATTTGAAACATGTGCAGAGAACTGTCCTAATGCTGTCTGATCCTCCATCTGAGCAACAAAGAGAAAAGCCCTCACATCCACTTAACTGCAACTGCGATGGACAGATGTTAGCAGCAACTGTTGGAAGTCAGATTGGCGATAATCAGGTCTCGAGGATTCCAACTCACCACCCATGCACGCACTGATGCATGCTCAGGCATATGCTCTTAATGCTTATCAGGTTGGAGTCGTTAGCGGCGGCCCCCCGCTGTCACCTGCAAGTGTGTGGCAGGCACATTCAGATGGTATAGAAAAGGATTTATTACTGTGCTGCTGCACTCTAAATCTTATCCCTGCAGGCATCGGGAAATTCAAATGTCAGGTGGGTTTAGGGACTACGACGGGGTCACAGGTAACAGTTGGATGGATGGATATGTGGTACTGATGAGCATTACCAAGCACGCACAACTGCCTGTTGACAGATTACACTGTGACTCATCGTTATCTTGATTGTTTTTAAATAAGTTAGCTTTAATTGGTTGTGCTTATTAAACAGAGAACTGGTCAAAAACATATAAAGCTGTGAAAGATGGTATCTGTGAGTGCTGTGGAGAAGTTTTAACTTCTGTTTGACTGACACTGGATATGAATGTTGAAGTGCATCTGCAGTTATCTTAAATCAGATGCTTGAGTGTGCATTTACCGTATTTAACGGACTATAAGCCGCTACTTTTTCCGATGCTTCAAACCCTGCAGCTTAAACACCGGTGTGCCTCATGTGTCGGTGGCACGAAGCTCGTTAGCTTTTTACAAGCTAGCAAGCTCCGTGCCGCCGATACATTTAGCCTCGTCACATCAGACCCGGTCAGAGTGGACCACATGAAACTGTTCGAATAAATTCAATAGTGGCTTATAGACAGGTGCGCTCAATAGTCCGGAAAATACGGTAATTTAAAGTATAAGAGAACTTGTAGAGCACATACATTTACAAGGAGCCACAACAAGCAGCTCATATTATAACACTGTAAAATAAATTCAATAAAAAGATAAAATTTCTACTTTGTCTCAACTTTGTTATTTTACTGCTTAATAGTCAATGGAGGTGGAATTAAAATTATGCCATATTGTGTATTTATTTAAGATTTAAACTGATTTCTCACATTTAAAAGCTCTAAAATAGAAACAATGTTAAGTTGAATTTAGGATTTTTGATCACACGCAGTATTTCCACACAGCATCTCACAAGAAGAGATTGGCTGACTCCACTGAATTCCTGTATGCTGTGTTACACTCTCTCCTCCAACCAGTTGCATTTAAATGTGCATATCTATTTCATCAAAGTGTTATGTATGCATGTGCACTTCACTGCCTGCAGGCTTGAAGTATCCTTTTTATTGTATATGTGGCTGTGTTGCTTGAAGAAAGCTCCTGTGCAGATATGTCCTCGAGCAAGGACGGCCAGCACCACCTCTCTCTCTGTCGCCTACTGAGCGCAGAGAGTGATGATATAACAGGTGGGCTTGCAAAAGGCTCCATCCATATCCAATGTTATGCTAACTAGATGTTCCCCCCACCACACACACACACACACACTTTCTACCACCAATGTTATATTAGAACACATGAAAAGAGAAGAATGGTGGCAGCCATTGCTGGATTTTCCCCAGCGTGTGCTCAGTGAGGGGAGGCTGGCGTCTCCTCTGTGTACACAGCATAATGATTTACCCCTTTGTGCGTGTCTCCATGGGGCAGTCTGCACGTCTGCGGTTTAGGTGTTCCCCACCTCCCTCTTTAATGACTCTAGAGATGAAACACGAGCTGACGGAGCTGGTAATAAGGACATTGTGTCATGTTGCTGAAGCCAGGATTATGCGTGTCTGAGGCGGTAAATAAAGCTTAAAGCGCGGTGGCTATAGCATGGAGCTAAGGTGCGCTCATTGTCGTATCATGTCAGCTCTGACGGGCTGTCGATGAAACACACACTCCATTGTCCTGTGCACAATGATCCTGGGTGTGGTGCCACGTAAAAACCCTGAAGGCAAACAGAGGGAGTCACAGTGGGAGGTGCTCCAGGAGGTAGTGTGCTGTGTTGTTGTAAACACATAATCCAGTAGCGTTGTAGTACTCGAAATCAGTCTTGAGACCACTTTTTAAGGGTCTCGAAGGCATCTTTACTTTGTCTTGGACAGGGTGGACTCGGGTTTTTTGATCACAACCGGTCAAGACCAGGCAGCACTACTGTGATCAGTGAGAAATGTAGCTGCTGCCTTCCTGGTGTCATGTGGTCTTTGTGACACCAGGAGTGACATGTCCCCTGTCCACAGAGAGTGATGAAGACGACTGTTGCATTTATGTAAAAGCAAACTTGGAAAAAAGAAAAAACTGATACTGGTCATTTGGTTCTGTGTTGTTATGATTTTTCTTTGATAAATCCAGTCTCTGTCTTGATACTCCCTAGTCTCAGGCCCCGTCCACACGGAGACGAAACGAATACTTCTCCCCCGAAAACGGATATTTATATCTGCGTCGAAACGAACAAGCTGAAAACGCTGTAGTCAATATGCCAGGCCTGTATGTGGCGCTGTAACGCTGCCACAGAAACACACCAAAACAAGGAAGAAGATACGTAGCATGCGCACAACACTCATGTAACACGGAGCATGCGCAATAAACTCGTACGAGGTAAAACCAACACCCACAACAACACACACTTGTTGCTCACGGTAGTTGTGTAGTTTTTGCTGTAAAAGTCAAAACAAGCCCAGTAGCTGCTGCAGCGCTAACGCGACGCTGTGTTGCACCATTTTTACTGTTGTTGTCGGGGTTGCGCAGGGGAGTTAAGTGTCAGAGGCGGGGCTACGGCGGCAACCGTCCACACAGAGACGCAGCGGGTGGCGTCTTCAGACTTTCCCACTCTGGCACCGGTTTCAAAAAGTATCGGTTTCAGCTGCCAAATCTCCGTCTCCGTGTGGACGCAAGGTGTAAATGATAAAAAACTTGTGGACGAGGCCTCAATAATGTCTCGGTCTCTGTTGGTACAGTCTTGGCTACGACACTATAATCCAGATAGACATGATCAAAACATACAATTTTTAATGCTCAACAATCTGGATGTTATTGTTTTAATATTTGTGGGTATCCTGTTTGAAATTGTGTGTCGAGAAATCCAACATGATGCAGCGACAGACATACAAAGATGTTTCTCTCTCGACTGAGCAGCAGGTGCACACGGCGACGATGCCTGTGTGGTTTTTTCTAATGGTTGTCTTTGTGTAGAGAAAGTGATACCCATTGATTTTACATGCTGACGCGACACTAACATCACCTTCACCTCTCTCCCTCCCCCCCCCGTGCTCTCCTTTTTCCCTTTACTCTTCCTCTGTCATTAACTTCCTCCCTCCCTCTCCTCCCCTTTCCCTCCGTCTTCCTCAGGCTTGCCAAGTTTTGTCAAATCCCCCGAGGACCAGACGGGCATTTCAGGCGGAGTAGCATCGTTTGTGTGCCAGGCCACCGGGGAGCCCAAACCCAGAATCACCTGGATGAAGAAAGGCAAGAAAGTCAGCTCTCAGCGTTTCGAGGTGAGGCCAATCACGCAGCGCAAACACAAAACATTACAGAGTTCAGACTTGCTCTCTCATTAAGACATCCACACAGCGCACACAATGAATAGCCCTGTTAGCGAGCATCACACCAACTCCTCTATTCTCCAAGAAAAAACCAGACAGGCTTCCCTTCCCTTTAATCTCTTTCCATCTTGATTTATATAGTCCGCTTCATCTCTCCTCGTCTTTTCACACCCTCATCCTTCCCCTGCTGCTCCTCAGCTACACCAACTCTGGCCATACTCCCCCTTGATGTATCACTTGATGTATTTCCCCTCCCTCTTTTGAACCCATATGAACAGAAGGAAACGCCTAAGGTGGGAATGCTGTTTTCCTACCAGTCCTACCTCTGTAACATAAAGTAACTATGGTGTCTGGGGTGATTTATGCTCCTTGTTGGTTTTCCTTAATATGATCATGTAGGGGTTCTGCTCATCAGTGTTTTACATATGTCTCCAAACACTGTAACTCATTTGTTTAAGACCTTTTGTATTAAGGGGAGGAAATGATCTAATTTTGCAGCTGAGCATGGAAATAAGCTCCAAAGACACTAGTAAAGCTGCAAAACTGCCAAATAATCAGTTTTCCTCCCTCACATTAGATATTATAGTGCGCAATAAAGTAATATCTTTAGAAAAGAAACAGAAGCTCCTAAAAATAATATCCCTGCCCTTTTGCTTTGCTGTGGCTCTCCTAGGTGATTGAATTTGATGACGGTTCGGGCTCCGTACTGCGGATCCAGCCACTGCGCACACACAGAGATGAAGCCATTTACGAGTGCACAGCCACTAACAGCGCTGGCGAGATCAACACCAGTGCCAAGCTTACAGTGCTTGAAGGTAAGATAAGTCTTTTTTTTTTTTCTCGCTTGGTTTCTCTCTCTCTCCATTTTGCTTTTAAACTCGTCTCCTCCCTCTTCCCTGCTGCAAGTGTTTCTTTTTTTTTTTTTTTTTTTTTTTGTGAAGCTTTTATTCCAATATATCCAAAAGCAAATATGAGTGTTTCCCTTAATAATTCATACATAAACATTTGCAAAATCTCCGGATTCCAGGTATTGGCAATGTCATGGCGGAGCAGTTATATCTTAGTGTAAACTCCACAAGGTGACAAAAAAATGCAAGGAATGCGTTTTTAGATAAGATAGCATACAGATCAGCAATTCAGCAAACGTATGACCTGGAATATAGTTTTTTTAAAAAGAAATATTTGTCATTTATTGGCTGTAATGTGGGCAGGAAGAAGGTTCGAACCGTTTTTTATTTTGGAGGAGTTCTCCCTCGGCTTCCTCCCACAGCCCAAACACATGCTCGTTAGGTTAATCGGTGATTTTAAATTGGTCGTAGGTGTGAGGAGCGGCGGTGAAAGGTATGATTTGAATATCCTTGCATAAGAAAAATGCTTCACACTGATGTATAAACATTATTTTTTTCGAATGTTTTCCACATGTAGGAATACCCTGCATGCCTGCAGGCTAGGTTGACCTCCACGGACCTCCTCTCCTCTTTCGCCCATAGAGTTAATGTATGTGATTTGTGTGGACAGAGGTTGTGCACCTCTCTCTGCGCACTCTTCCATATCACTGAGCTGTGAGCATGAATTTCTTCCTTAATTGATTGTAATATTGTCATGTGGTCGCTCGTCACCACAGGAGTTTATTTCATTAGAAACTTTGAAGGAAAAAAAAAAAATAAAAGCTCCAGAGCTAGCCAGAGGGAGGATTAGCGCCGTCCATAGCCATTACACTGGCATTAAAGCAGATCCCCTCTCATTCAAATCCAGCCTCTCTATCCTCCGTTTGAATCCCATCTTTCTTACTCCCACCCTCTTTTTTTTTTTCTCTGTCCACGCTGATTTGATGATATCATCGACTGGGCTTGCGTAATCTTCCCAAAGGGACTTTTCTTCAGTGCAAAGAACGGTTTTCTTGTTTCCCCTCTTTTGCACTGTATCATGAAGCTGCCTGCACAAACAAACAGCGCCGACATGACACGGAGCTCACGTGAATGAGATGAGATTAATCACATTGTTGGAGAAGTTCGGATTCGTCCTCTTAGTGAAATAAAGACAGATTTACTCAACAGCGAGCAACTGTTTTCACATGAAGTCGCCTTGTCTCTGGGATCCTGTGTGGTAGCTGCTAACTCAGTTGTGAAGTGTAGAGACACGTGCTCTATTAGGTTTTGTTCTGTAGGATTATATACAGGGTGAGCCAAAAAAAAAAGGGAATTTTTGAAGTGTGTATTGGCAAACGTGGAAGTGGCACCATTGTTTCTTAAATGGCATCTTTTAAGGTTTCAATCACTATGAATAAAATAATTTTCTTCCTTTACTCTTGTTTTTATCGGACTGTTAAAAGATTCCCATTTTTTGTATCACCCTGTATTTACAATATACTTTTTCAGCATTTTATTTATTTATTTGTTTTGTTTGTTTGACAGTGCATATTGATGAACATCTGTAATGAACAGTGTAAATATGCCAGATTATAGCATAAATGCTAATTTCCATCTGCAGTCCCTAGGCAGGTTATTAAAATACAGAAATACAAAATACAACAACTAGTGCTGGGCGATATGGAAAAAATCATATATCACGATATGGATTATTTTATATCACGATAACGATATATATCACGATATACCACAATAAAGTGTTTTCAGTTATTCTCTGAAAAGTTTGACAAAAATGTCATTGCTTACTTTTCTCCAACTTTATTTTGAAGTGGCATTTAACTGAACTTCAGTAATAATAAAGATAACTCCATATTTTCATGTTCATTAATCACAAGCAAATAGTCAATATGGAAGAACATTTGTTGATAAATGTAGAGAAAAGTATCATGAGCATCATGAACTACCATAACAAATAATATTTACATGAGTGATTCCCAGTCAGACATCAACTGACACCTCCTACAATGTAAGGCAGCGTCGTCGCAAAACCACTTCCTTATTTTCACTTATGTAAACTATTTATACGAATTTGTATAATGACAAGACAACATGAACACAATCGCTGCAGGCTATTTAATGATATATTTGTTGTAATAATTGGTAAAATAAGGTTAGAAACGATAGAAACGATAGAAGAGAAATGGCACGATAGACATTTTTCTATCATCCACAACCATTCACTAAAAATGTTCACAACCCTGGTTTTCCTTTAGCCACTTTTTGCATGGGAAAGTAACCAGACTGTTGACCATGACTCCGTAATATATTCCTACTTAAGGCTGCACTGAGCATTATCCTTTATAATAATATCAAATCCAGTTATAAATCAAAGTTGCTCGTGTTGATCGCTCCAACAAGTATCAACACATCCGTCTGTACCTCTATGCAAAGGTGACCAACTTTCAGCATCTCACTTTTGGTCCCATAAACCAAGACAACTCGGAAAAAAAAAAACAGTTGACAGCTGCTTTCAGCCAGCAAACTCAAGCAAGTCTCTTCTCTGTTACCTGCCCAGGGTGAAATGGCAGACAGCCAAAGTAAACAAGTTGCCGGTGAAATCGAAGTCTTCGTCAAACCTTTGGCGAGGGAAACAGAGACAGATATTTATTTCTAAATCCGCTCACCAATAGGATGTTTTCAAGTTGTTTTGTACGTGTTGGAGTCTCTGCCAACACAGATAAGTGCAACCTTATCCACCGATGCAGTGTACAGCGTGTCGCTTTAATATTGTTTTGGAGTCTTTTTGCCAGTTACTGTTGCAAAATGCCTTCATACAGATTAAACTGCAAATGTTGCATTAAACATCCAAATTACGACTTCCCTAATTAAGAATGATTAACTGTGAATCAGCATTTATTAGCACATGACACACTGAAAAAGTTAGAAAATGATAGACTTGTAAGAATCTTTCATTTAGTTTGTCTACTTTTTCTTTTTTTTAACTTAATGCAGTCACAGTGGCCGAGGAGGAACACACCCACACATCATATTTAATCAGAATAACTCCTTGAATCTGATCGCCCAGCACCCCGAGGACGAGCCAGACTTAGAGCATGTTCATACATGCACGCATGCACACAAACACACAAGCATTCATGCATATTCACTAACACAAACCCACTCAGTGCAAACGCACATACCCTTACGGAGCAATGACGTCAGCTCCACGCTATTTTTAGACTATTGTTTGTAGCCTGGTGATACATCAAGTTCATATCAGCAGCCCTACACAAGAAAACACTGGGGCAGCACCAAACAGATGGAGACTAATGATCCTCCTCCTTAATGGGCCAGCGGTAGCCTGAAGGTTTGAGAAGTCGGTGTCACGTCACAATGTCGCCTTTTCACATCTTCAACCAAATGATCAAAATCGGAGAAGAAACCTGCTGAGCTTCCCTAAACTTGTGGTGTCCTTGAGCAAGGCACAGAAGCAGCGATGCAGTGAACGTGGCTCTCCCCCGTGCGGATGTGCAGAGAAAACTGAAGCTGAGCTGAAAAACATGTCACGTCGCAGTCAACCTTCACTGAATAAATAAAGGTTGAAAAAAATGACTTCATAAGCAAAAACGTCACGGTTTAGCATTCGAAAGAAAAAAAACTCTCACTCTCCCACATGAATTAAAGTGCATGTGACTTTGCATCCACATGAAGTTGTCATAATACGTCGAGTGCCCCCATCCAGCGAGGCAGCGAGAATGGTGAAGTCATTATAGAACTAAGTCGATCTGGATTATAGGTTTTAGTGGAGCAAAGGAAGGTCGAGCATTAATTATAATTATTTCATATACAGGCTCTTTATTTTGTTATGCCAATCCTGCAAAATATGGATTATGACAGTCATACCAGTGCGGCTTTACACGTGCTTTCACAGCGTTCTCCAGGGAATGCTGTTTGGTGTGCTGCAAAGTCCAGGGTTCAGGAGGGCATTGTTGTGCTCATTTCAGCAGGTTTACCTCGTGTCAGTAACACCAGGAGGCTTCAAGAAATCCCGTCAAGTGGGTTTTTTTGTTGCCTGGAAACACTAGCGTTGAGTAGAAATAGTTGTGGTTTTTTTTGCACATTTTAAGTTGACCTCGCTGTCATTTCCTGAGTCAACGCAGTGGCGTCAAAACCTGTCAGAAAAGATAAATGTGACTCGGCTTTGTTTAGAAAATTCAGGTCACAGAGAAATACATATGCGCTTCATACTGAATCTGTCCTTGGAGGTACGTCCACAGATGTTATGTTAAGAGCTGCTCACCTGCGGGGAGTCGCAGACGCGTGTTTTCACACCAGCCGAGTCGGGCTTTAGCGCTTTCACAGTCATGAGTGTGGAGTCACTCTGTAATGCTGTCACGCTGTAACAGCCGCGCTCTTTGTTCGCCCAAGTTCTCACGCCCCTGCCCGAGAGGTCACACCGCCGAGACTTACGTACGGGCCCGAAGTCAGCTCCGCCATTTCTCATTGTGACAAACACACACACACACACTGGCAGAATTAATTAAGTATAGAAATGTGTTACTTTGTTTCTTTCTGTACAGTCACAAGTCAGCTTATAATGATCCCGAGCTACACCTACATGTTTTTAGCAGTTGCCTTAAATGCTAAATCACATGTGGAGGTGTGAAAGTCAGCCAGCTGTGTGTAGGTCCGACCTGTATGGATAAATTATGATGCTGAGAGCAGATGGGGAGGTGGGATTGAGAGATATCGTCGCACTCTTTCCAAACCTGTGCTTCATTTCTGTGTCTGCCTTTCTAATCTGTATCTCTTTGTGTTTGACTGTGGTGGACAGTGTGGCGGCGCTTTGACGTCGCAGTAGTAGGGTTGTACAGAGAGATGACCACGGGGAACGGTGACTCATTACTCGGGTAACGACGCCAGTGTTCTGACCTTGAGCACCCCCCTTGAATTGAACTGCCTCAGTAAATGTCCAGGTAAATGGTGCTTGTCTCTGTGATGTATGAAATAAACTACTGCCGGCCAGAAAAGACATCTCAGCTCACAACATCAGTCTTAAATGCAGTGTGCTGCCACTTGTCCGTGTCGAGGCAATATTTCATATTTTCATCGCCGTTAACATTTGATGAGCATGTAAAAATGTAAAATGCAATGACTCAGATCAGGAAATGACTAAGGTGGTGTCACCACCGTGTCATAACGCTAATGGTGATGATAAAACAGATGTGGCTCTGCGGTGCTGAGGAGAGTGTTTTTACGATTGGGATCAGGCACATTTTCCCCCCAAATCGGCACCAAATTTGGATAAAATAGCCCGAAGCAGAAGCCTTAAAAGTACATAGTTTTAATTGGCTCCTATCAGCAGCTCGGGAATTGAAAAATTGACAAGTTCTGGGAAAAGCCGACAGCAGTGGAGACTTACTTGGAAATAATAAGTCATACGTCCCAAGTGAACACAAATCACTAAGATTCTCGGTGAGGAGATTCAACACAAACATCTAATTGGGGGTCACATACGACAGAGGAAAAACACTGTTCAAACACTGCTGCTGCTTTTATTTCCTTTTAAGGCGTGAGAATGAATTGGCTGGCGTCACTGTTTGCTTTGTATTTCACGAGTGGTGAAAGGTAGAAATCTTAACTCCAGCTAAAGAGATTGTAGTCATTTGTATTAATCAAATATCGCATCAAATCCCAGCAAAGTCGTAATACAACACTCGTCTGCTTCCACTTCGACCCACTTTAAGTTCCTCAGTGAAATTCCTAAAAGCTAAAACTAACTAAAAATATCATATGTGCACAGTTGTGACTTTAGAGGACTGCTTAAATATGAGCAGAGCTTCAGGTGTGTCCTGTGACGACTGGGTTTTTTATGTGCTGGAGAACCTTCTCTTGTCCTTTGGGAGACAGCGGACCTGTCTCTAAAAAGGCAGGAATGTTATCTAATGGTAGCACATCAAAAGCCTCCATCATTACCAGAATCTTCCACTGTCAGACTGGGAATTAGAAAGGGCCTCCTCCAGACCTTCAAGGTTTTTTTGAAGTTCCCTCCAACTCATTTCTGAACATGTAATACCCAGAAAAAAATGTAATTTTTGGAAAGGTCAAGCGAGAAATATGCAAGGATTCAAAGCCTCTGCAGTCGGTCCCTTGCTTGGTGCAAACATGCCAAACATCAAACTTTGGAGTGATATAGCTCCTTGTAATGTTAATAGAGTTCTGCCCTATGAGTCAATTTTCTGCCTCTCTAATTTTAAGATGGGAACGGAGGCCGTAATTACACAGCGGTGCTGGAAACTCATCAGTTTCCTCGTACAGTTTGAAAGTTTTCAAAATGGAGTTCGGTAGTGTCCCAGCCTGACTGGGCTGACTGTATTTAGTGGTCCTATGTTTGGTGGCAGTAAACAAATTACGGCCTCACTGGTTAGAAAAGGGCTTTATTTGCTTGCCATGCATTATAGTCCCTGGTGCAGAGGCAGAAAATGACTGCGACACAATGGCAGTAATAAATATCTCAGGAGCCAGGCAAGTGCGGACAACAAACCTGACTGGATAAACAGCATAGAAATCTCATTGCGCCTCTTCCCAGGCAAGATAAATACGTACAGAAGCTATATCGGAATGATTTAATACCGAACCCTGCTCCTCCGACAACTTAATCCTCTCCTTTCCTTCGCCCTATTCAAATCATCCACAATGACCAAAATAAGGTCTGTTGTGTAACTGCTATTTCACACATTACTTTTTCACTCCCTGTGATTCTCCTGTTGGATGCAGTTCAGTTCCTCCTACCATTTTAATGGCTGTTTGCTTACATTGTTGAAGGAGAGTGGTCAGTTCAGATTTAACATTGCATACTGCGGGTTGCATGTGGAAGCGATGCAGGGGACAATAAAAAGTGAGTTTAATTTCGGTACAGCAGCTCTGGCGTCCGTTTTGGTCGTGGCTGTTATTTGTCAAAAACGTGCTGAAGGAAAACAGCAGTGTGCACACAAACCCATTCAGGGACATGCTTCCTCACACACACACACACACACACACACACACACACACAGATGCACCGATCTACAGGTGTACCCCCCACACATTGTATTTTTAAGCTCCATTGTGACAGTCTGTGTCACAGATTTAATTTCTCCCACCATCTGCTGGCTGGAGGCCCAGCATCGTAGATCATATCCAGCCTGACAGATACAAACTGCATCTGTCTATGCATGCTTCTCCCAAGGACTCACACAATATGGCAGGGTGGAATCACTCTCCTGGCCACCCAATCTGCATCCTCACATCCCTGCTCCCAAGGACTTGGACACAGGAAGTAGGACAGGTAGCTTTATAAGGACTGTAGCGTGTGTTTATCGCACTTGATTTTTAACAAAACAACAACAACAAAAAAAGAAACACAACTTGAAGTCAGTGCTAACACACACTCTCCCCTTGTTCACAGCTCAGCCAGTCAATCATTTGTTCAAAGCACAAGAATACATATGACAGCTTGTCACAAGAAACAAGTCACAAACTATACAAACATCTGCAAACTGTTGTGACCTAGAAACACAGTCACTGTCTCCTTGCACTAGGATTATTGGATTGCATTACTGTTACATAGATAGTATGAGCTTGTTAAGAAACAGCCACCAAGAACCTCCAGCAATCCCTGCCACCTCACTGAGTGTCTGACCTCATCCTTTGTGTGATCTGGACATTTTCCTTCAAACAACCACATCAATCACAGAGCACTTTTTCAACATGCTTGTTATTGGTTATTAGCTCCGGTTTGAATTTAAATAATTCAGCAGAAACGGTGCATCATTAATAAATAACCTTCAGTTCCTGTTAAAACCGACCCCGGTTAATTGATCCGTCCCATGAGATTCATCCGACACCGGCCTAAATTTTTCATGTTATATGTAAGACATCTGGATGGAGTCGTTTTTGCTTTGAGGCAACATTTTATCATCTGTACTTGTCCATCAGTTGCTCCGTGCTTTTGGCAAGTTGTATCTGTAATGTCTGGTATGTCTGCGCCGTCAGTACTGATCATGTCTATGGCCTCAGGGGATCGAGTGAGTGTGAGAGAGAGAGGGTGAGGGAGAGGGGGAGGGCAGGGGATAGCATTAAAAACAGTGGTTGATAGAATATAGGAGAACCAGACAAGTTGGACATTTAATTACTACTGCAAAAATTAAGAGTTTTTATTTTTTTGTTGTTGAGCAGGTGGTGAATTAGTCTGGTTCTTTAAAAGTCACTTGTCCATTACAGCTTTTGGCTGTTTCCCACCACTTTGTAAATTGTTGAAAGCATGTAATTTGGTATTAAACCCCCCAAAACACATCTGCAGACTGTCCTAATGACTCGAGAGAGGATTTGCATTTCTCTAATTTATCCCATGACTTAAACCACTTTACTAAAAAATTCTACATCCTGAACGATGTGGAAAAAGAAAGCGGCTGTTGCTGGGATATATTTACCCTATTTTAAGTGGGCCAGTGATTTTCAAAGAGTGTTTTAACACATATGAGTTTTCCGCTTTCTCCCGAAGAACACACTCGCTCAAGTTTTTAAGCCCAAGAAGCAGGAAAAAGGAAAATGGCTGAACGAATGTAGATGAAATTCTTTGATGATGTTGACACCAACTCTTTCTTTCGGGGAAGGCATCAAAAGTTTTCCTCCTACTAGACTTAAACCAATTATAACTAAGGAAAGTAATTTTTGTCTTTTGTGTGTAGGCAACACAGAGTTGGTGCTATAATCATAATGACGGTAGAGTGAGTAAATACTGCCTTTGTTTAGGAATAACTTCAATACCTCATCATATGTTTGTTTTTATCCCAAATAAATGCATCACAGATCAAATCACTGACATCATGATCTTTCCGGTAAAAGTATTTATTCCAGGAGTATTGTACAGGATTGCATAGTATTGCATGGCTGTTCCTATTATTGCGTCCACGCTCAGCACTGCAAAGTTTGCACAGAGAAACTTTGTTGCTTCTGGTTGCTGTCATACTCCCATTGTGACTGGATCTGTAGCCTGTCACTGTTTGAATCTTAGAGTGATGGTCTCTGTTGATTGTCAGGACATATTGCTCTCCACATTCGGACGCTGTCTCTGGGTTTCAGGAGATATTGGAGATGTGACAAGACATGCGCCTCCATTAATATCTGCGCATTGTCAGGGACAGTCAGGGAGGTCTCTGAATTGACATCTTCTGGTAAATATCTGCCACAAACAGGCCTTCGTTATTCACTTACAGGTTTTATTGAAGACTTGCTTGTGAGGTCGATTGCGTTGTATCAATAGATGTTTCCTACCAAACAAGTTGTCAGGTTGTCTTTCTTGGCTTTTGTTAATTTTCTGAGTCCTAATTGTTTTTTCCTTGTTATTGGAGTGTCATGTCTCACTCTAAACCAGGGCTGCAGGG
Organism: Pseudochromis fuscus; assembly: GCA_900323345.1. Classification (NCBI taxonomy): domain Eukaryota; kingdom Metazoa; phylum Chordata; class Actinopteri; family Pseudochromidae; genus Pseudochromis; species Pseudochromis fuscus. Next base: position 9,162 of record OOFC01042297.1, on the reverse strand, counting down.
AGAGTGAGTCAGGTAACAAAATATGAAGATCCAATCATATTCCCCCAGAAATATAAGCAGCGTTGCTGAATATAAACACAGAGCGTGTGGGAAACTGTCACTCACAAACGTGCTCCTGAATCAAATTGATATTTGAAGGGTCAATTGCAAGTCAATGCATACTTACACCTGAGCGCTCGGAGCCCTGCAGACAGCTACAGAGTAATTTTGCATCAAATCAATTTGCTCATTGCTTCATGCTGTTCTTCTTGCTTTAGTTAGAAGTGTCTTCAGAGGTTAACTCTCTTAGCCAAGCTTGGTGGATTTCTGTATTTCCTCATTTACCTGTTGCTAATACAGACGTCGGATACATATATTATCCCTTCTGTAACACTGTTAAACCATAACAATACACACTTTTAATCAGATATGAACAGAGATGATGGTGGTTTTTTGTGACATTGTAGAGAGTAACCTTACTTTTAATTGTATAGACTTCCAACAAATGCTTCGTATTATGATCCTTTATAATTGTCATGCTACATTAATGATGAGAAAACGCTCCAGCAGAGGATAAAGACTGCAGGTACAATGGAAAACACTTATTGTAATATAATAACCTGGCAGATGGATTCACTTGGTGTGTCCTTCAGAGGCTGTGTCTAATAATTATCTCTCACTTATTTATTGAAAATCACTAATAAAATCTCAAAAACAAAACTATAGCTAAATTGTTTTGCATAATAATAACAATAATAATAATAATAATAATAATAATAATAAAAAAATAAAATGTCTGTACAAAATATATCTGATATTATGTGTCATCTGTTCTCCTACAGCATTCCTTTTATAACCAATATTACCATGATCCATGATTTTTACACACTTCATTAAGTTCACTGCAGTCTAGTTTAGATTTATCATTACGACTAATGTTGGACCCATGTTGGCCAGCTAAATAAAAAAGAAATAAAGTAAAAGTAAAATAAAATAAAACAAAGAGATCTTGATAACACTTTAATGTCTAATATTGATTAAGCACTGATTAACATAAAACAATATTTTTCCACTTTAAAAAAAAAACACTAAAAGCTAATTAACTGTTTATAAAGTGTTTTAAAACTACTTAAAAAGGAGGAAATTCTCATTTATGCTTGGTAACAAAATGTATCCATAGAGATAGGAAATGAAAAACTGTTGGAAAAAAGTCCTGAAATTTGGTCATTTGAGCTCAAATACACTAGACAATAATATATAATTAATTTGGCCAAATATCTATGTTCCCATTTAAGGGTTGAAAGTGTGTTCATTAAAGAAACAACTCAATTCAACCCTTTGATTTTTGACTCTGAACAGATGTCCTTTAAGTTGTGAATTTCTTTTTCAGAGCATTAGAAATGTTCATGATTATTTATCAGCTTTTCAACAACACCCCCAAAACTTTAACTTTCGTAGCTTGTGGGGAACTCAGGTCTCTTCTGGGGGAAGCTGAGCTGCAGCTGGCTCCCCCCCATAAAATCTGAACACTGCATGTAAACAGACTTTGATGTATAAAACCAGCACAGAGCCCCAGAGTACCATGCGGGACATTATTTCAGGGCCTCTCCACCAATTTCACACATCTAGGTTGATTCATGAGAAATCCTCCAGTGTTCACCTCGTTGATGATCATTTCAGGACATGTATGAAGACAACCTGACAGTGTGAGAGATGATTTAACACGCCAACAGTCTGTCTGCGTAGATCAATAGACAGATAATAATGGGAAGATGAAAACTCAGAAATTTGTTTCACCTGAGGTAAAGTTAAAACAACATATGGCTCCTGCAAAATTAATTTAGTTAGAAAGCCGTAGGGGACATTTTAACTAATTCAGTATCCACAGTAAAAAAAAAAAAAGGTCTTACTCAGTATGTTTTGTTATTCCAACACTTTCCAAACCTTGGCACGGTTTGAAAAAGAGATTAATCCATAGTCCTGATGTTTGTTGAAATCTGCTCAGCATCTCCGAGCGTGGACGAAAGAAAGCAATAACTGCTCCTGGTTGTGTCACCACTCCGCCTCCCCCTCCCCTCGCTCTCCTCCGAGAGAGCCAGGTCTCACGGGAGAGCGTCTTAATCTCAGGACGGTGTCAGTGGCCTTCTGGGAAATCTGCGACGACAGAATACAGAGCTGGCATCCTGTTGACTCAGCAGAAAACACAATGAACTCCTGCCGAGGCGACGCAGATGGAGCGGTGGGACAATCATCTGAAGACTGTGTGTGTGTGTGTGTGTGTTGATTTGACCACACTGCTGACTGCTTTCCAAGTAAAAGCACCCTGGTCTGTTTTGCCAATAAACAGTAATAATAAGAACCAGTGATGCAGCATGCAAGTCAGTATATTACATTTCATATACCAACAAAGAAGAAGTCCAAAAAGGAATATAAAACACCAAAAAATGCTGAGTTGTTTTGACCCAGAACCTTTTTAATAAAAGGTTAAAAAGCCCAAAGTTGGGTCAATAGTATATGATGGGTTAATTTAGCTCAGTGAGATGGGTTGTTTGTATCATGTGGGTAAAATAATGGATAAAAACAACAAAACACTGAGTAAAACAACTAATTTACCGGGAAAATAACCAATTTGCTCAGTAAAAATAACAAAAATTGTGTAAAAATAACTAAATACCAGGTGTAAATGACAAAATACTGAGTGAAAACCAATTACAGGGAAACAACATTCTGTAAAAATAACTAAATACTGGATAAAAACAACAAATGTTCAGTGGTGGCAATCTTTTTTTTCTTTTTTCCTGGTGTAGCAGCACTTCTGTAAAATCCATATTGTTGGATTAAATTTACCTTGAATGTACTTAGTTCCATATTTATGCAGTTCAGGGAAACAGCAACATAGCATTTTTTTAACATGTACGGTTGTTGTATTTTATTTTTTAACCCTTTAGTGATGCACGTGTCACTGGTGGCACGTTGGCACAAGTGTAATTTGGATTATCGTAATTACTTCACGGTTTGTGCTCTCGGAAGAATCCCCACGGTTTCTGAAAGCTGACGTTGCACTTTATAGTCACTACGGTGTCATTATGGTAATTTCACTTCCTCCTCTCCCGAGCGCCCCTTTACAGTTTCTGAGTGTAATAACAATAATGATAAAGAGAAAGAAATTTGATTTTACAGTTTTAGAGAACAAAAAACGCTGCAATTGTGCATGAATAACATATTCTGCACACTAAATTTGAATCAAAATAAGCACAAGCAGACATTTTGAGGCTCAGGTGTTGAGGGGTTCAACAACCATTTTGATACATCTAAACCAGTGGTCCCCAATCACCGGGCCACGGACCAGTACAGATCCATGAGGAATTTGTTACCGGGCTGCACAGAAAGAATAAATAATTCATATCATTTCCATTGTATTGACTATTAGAGTCTGAAAGACGTTTTATTTTGAAAAATGACCGGGTTTTCTCTGACTTAACTTTCGTCTGTGCCTCTTGACATGTCAATGCGCTTGTCTTGGTCACATGATCCGACGTATCAGATACGAACAATAAGCCAACAAACTAGCGAAAATTAGTAAAAAACAGACGTCATGTAGAGTTTCTTTGCAAAGTGGAAAAGGCCAACTTCACCCTTTTAACCCGAACATTTAGCTGCTGACAGAAAGTGACGTGTCAATCAAATCACTGTAATTCCTCGGCCATTTGTGCTAACGATGTGATTCCAGCTGATTCTGAAAGCCGACAAGCAGAGCTTCCATACACTACCGTAATATAGGTAATATGTACGGAACACTGCACGTCACAGCATGACTCCATTCCCCTGCCGTAATGTGTGTAATATATACGAAACACTCCACTTGACAGCTTTCAGAATCAGCTGGAATCACGTCGCTAGGACAAATGGCCGAGGAATTACAGAAAGTTGGTTTATGCTAGTCACTCTGTATTGCCAGCGATACGCTCCGTGTTAGAGGTTTATTTTTATGCCGGTCGTCTTATTTTATTGTTGCCGTATGTATCTGCCACATCTTGAAAGCCAGTCCATGAAAATAATGTTTACATTAAACTGGTCTGTGGTGCAAAAAAAGTTGGGGACCCCTGATCTAAACAACTGCTGTTTAGATTTGTACAAAAATCCTGCACATTCAGGATCCCTTTTGTTGTCCTGTTTTCATGCAGTGCCACCGTGAGGTCAAGCTTTTATCTGTGCAACACTCCATCGGCCTCTACTGCACTTGGCGTTATGTGCTAATTAACATCTAATCCAAGACGTAGCAAACATTAGCAGCATGTTTGCATTGAGCTCAAACACAAAACAAGACCCAGTTCTTCATACATGAAAAGTGCTTCTAACAACAGAGACAATAACAGAAATACAGATAGAAACTCATTTTATCTGTCTCACAGCAGGGACTTCCCCTCCGAGGTCAAAGCTTAAGACACGAAGGTGATTCGGATTCAAGTGCCTCCTCACAGCCTCCGGCAAAACTGGAGATGTGACAAATCATTGACTTTTCTTTGATTTTACAATATTTTTAGTTTTAGATTATTTACAGCATTTTATCCATTATTTTGTATCACTTTTTTTTCTTTTCTTTTTTTAAAGATATATATTACTCTCTTTCCTTTCTGTACCCCCTTGCTGGTCAGCTGCATGTTTCTGATCTGCCCATGAACCTCGATGGATAAATGGTCATGTATGGTTTTTTTTAAAGTCAGATCCATGGACAGATGTAGAGAGAGACCAGCAGCAGCAGAAGAGGAGGTGTTAATTGTGAGTCTGAGCTCCAGTTTCCAGTTTCTATATCAGCTGTGTGTCTGAGGCCGCGCTCCATTTTCTCTCCAAACTAGGCTGAAATGTCCTGAAAGGAACCGACTGCTGCACTTCAGACAGCTGAGCCGAGCACTCGGGGTTTGTCAGTCTGGGACACACACGGTTGTACTTACATACTTCTGAGAAACCTTGAGCATAATTCACTTCATATAAATAAAAATGAAGTTTTCACAGTTGAATTTCACTAATTAGCTATTCACTCTGGACAGTTTTTGGGGTGAATTGATAATCATAGACTGTATGTAAAAGATGGATGTAGCCATTGTTGCCTAAAAAAAGTGTAATACTCTCAACAGCCACTAGATGCTGGCTCCAAAAAACTCTGACTCCTATTGACTTCAAATCAAATCAATTCAATCATGACATACAGTCAATACATTTTTTCCCATTGGGATGCCATTAGCTAAAGTTAACTCTTAATGATTATGATCTATGGTTTGTTTGAGTTTATTTCCTATTCTCTTCATGCTTCACTGTCTGTCTTCACTGCCTTGTCGTAGTTTCCTTGTCACCTTAGCTTTTCGTGTTTTAGGGCCCGTCCCCATGGAGACAAGTTTAGGAGTATCCGCAAAAGTTTTGTTTATCATAAAGGTGTTTCATCAACACAGCAATAGTGTATGCACATCTATTGTGATACGATGATGCCAGGGCCCCACCTCTGTCTTAACCCAACTACAACAATGGTGAATGAACTATAGTGTTGTGTTTGTACTGCAGAAGTTTCTGACCTTGTTTTGTCTTTTACATCAAATCTTCTTCTTCCTGTTTATTTTTTGCATCACACAAGTTTTATGTGCACGCTCCATATCTTTGTTTTTGGTGTATTTCTGTGGCAACATTTACAGGCCTGCATGTATACCACAGTGTTTTCAGTGGTTTCATGTGGACACACATTTATTGAGACAATGCCATGGTTACAGTAAACATTTTTGTCTCCATGTGGACAAGGCCTTATTAAAAAAGATCTTTTCTCTTGTGTGTCCTGTTCAGTTTTACTTTGTGTCTGTTTTCTGTTTCCCTCTTGTGTGATTGAGTGCCCCGCCCTCATTTGTTTCCTGTGTTTGATTGGTTCTTCATATTCCAATGCTTATACAGTGTTGTGTCTCACTCTTTCAGTTGTTGCCTTGTCTGGTCCCGCCCATGTGCTCCAGTCACAATTGTTTCCCCCTGTGTTGGAAATACTTTTGTTGGACAATTTTGGCTTTAATCCCGCCTTTAACTGAACCTTTTATCTCAGTGTTAAATAGATAGTAGGCTTCAAAAACAGGAAAATGTAGGGGCGTGGTTAGTGTGATCGACAGGCCTGATCTCAAATGGGCTCATTCACTGGTGAAACCCAGTCTCATACACACTGGGTAATGTCCTCAGGCTCAAGGGTCAGACCCGCCTCCTCGGTCCTTGTCATATCTAAATATGGTCACTTCAGGCTCCTAAAAAACCCAACACTGTGACGATCATAGACCAATGGGTGATGTCCAGCTTATATACACAGTCTATGGCTATAATACCTCTTTGTTTCATTCCTCTTGCTTTCATGTGAGGTCTCCAACTTCCCAGACAAGCTGAGAATATAAACTGTGAAATGTTTGTGTGAATGTGTGGAGATACAGCAGTGGAGATACAGCAGTGGACCTAACTGTGAGCTGCAGCAGCTCACAGTTAGGATCCATCTGAGAGGAGCCGCCCACAGGCAGAACAGATTTTAATGGGGTAGAGCTTCTTTTCCAAAATTAGAAACACCTCATGATCAAAATACTCAAGCATCACCTCCACAGACTGGAGAATTTTCTTCACGCTGGAGATTCAGGTGGATGTTATAGCAAAAACAAAAAGTAAATGTAACAATACACACTCAACAATGAACAAAGAAACAAGCTTATACAACACAGGTTAAAAGGCAGTCTTTAAAGTAGTCCCTCTAAATCTTAATAAAAACTGACCTCCAGACGTGAAGACGATGGATGTGAGATCAGGAAGACGTCACGCAGCCGAATTAAACAAATATTTACAGCAGCAACATGGAAGCCTTTTCCATCCTGAGTGCGACCACACAGAGATGCGATTTCAGTCTGGTCATCGGGATCAGATCTCACAAATCACATTGAAATAACAAGCGTAACTGCAGGCAATGACACAGAACAGCAGCGCGCGACAGGCCTCAGCTACGAGAGGAATGCGTCCTGCAACATCTGCAACATCTAACCTTTACGATGAAAATGTCACGGCAACAAACGACAACGGCCCGCCAGCTATTTATGGTGCGGAGCTGCAACCACCTGCATTGTTTCACCCACCAGGGGACGGTCCTCATCTGCGGAGGAGATATTTATATTCACAAAGAAACAGTGACATTAAGGAGCTGCAGCTTGAATGTGGTATTACATAATGAGCTCAGTGCTTCAAAAAAAAAACATTAAAAATCTTTCACACAAGTTCATTTTGTCTTCTTATACAATATTTTCATTGTTTCTTTGTGTCAGGGCTAATAATCAGAGGTGTTGTTTTTACCTGGCATGTTTTAGGCTGCTGTCTTCTTTAGAGGCATCACCTGGCAGCTGCCCAGAGCCTGGTGGACTGGACAGATCCACCAGGCTCGCCCACACCTGGGACTCCAGAGACCATCACACGGTGGAGCCAATATACAACAGGTCACAGCTGTCAGGTGACACCCCTTACGATCAGCTAGGCTTTTAACTGGTAAATGAAAACACTGTAATGGAACAACAAGATCTTGTGGGAGAGAACAGTGGGGTATCTATGCACAGGGGCTAATGAGGGCAATGAGGGGACTAGCAGGTGGAGAACAGGTGACTGGGAATTGGTGGAAAACAAACTATTTGTGGATATAACACCACATGGTAAGAACCACAAGAGTGTTTGAAATGACAGGAACCATCACAAACTGGTAATGATGGGAAATAGACCAAAAAAATGCAGAAATGCTACAGAGTAAGCGTTGTTGAGATGTTAACTGTGTCCTGTACTCTCTTCTTCTGCCCTCATACTCAGTACCTGAATTACACAGCAACACAACACTACACAGTGTGGGTCTGAGCCTCTGTAAGCTCCCAGAGATCATCAGTCATCTGCTGCCCAGCCTGCACACTCCACGCTTCGTACAGATCCATCCTGCAGCCCTCAGTCCTTCTGTGTATGTGTGTGGATTGGGGAAAATACATTAAGCCGAAACCAGCGCTGCAGATTTATGTGGTGTTAGGGACGCTAGATCACAGTAATGCTGCTCACACATATATACTCACACACACTTCCACAAATCACAAGTCTTTTCTTTGATCTGTCTCTGTTTATTTTTTATTTGTTGACCTCGCCTGTCCCCACTCCACCCTGTGTCAGGTGAAGACACAAAATTTCAGTAGTGCATAGACATTTATACTATCAGATCCTTGTCCATAATTAATAAAGACAGCCCAAGAATCTAATAAAAAAAACACAACACCATTAACTGTGCTAGTTAGGACTAGTAGGATTAATAGGGTCATGAGAATATCAGGGTCTCAATTTGGAGGTGCAGCTAAGTTCAATACCATCAATGACCACTAGATGCTAACCCTAAAAACAATTCAAAAATCCTCATTTTCAATCATGAGTCAATACATGTTTCCCACAAGTCATTGTGATGTCCTAAGCTAAAGTTAATTCTTCTTATTAGTAATCTGGTGGTCCATCTGCAAGTCATTTCATAAGTAGATATTCAAAAAGAGGATTTAGGGGTGTAGTTAGTTTGACTAACAGATCTGGTCTCCAATAAAACTGGACCTGAGCTCTAGTCTCATACACATAGTTCAGTGTCCTGGTAGCCTGGCTAATCAGACCCTCCTACATTCTGTTCGAATGCAGAAGGGTCTGGCACCGGAGGCATTGCCAGTCTTTTCATGAGTAAACTTTGGGACGGACCAATCACATGCCCCTGTTGTTGACGCGTCATACTCAGAAGCCGGAACAAGCTTCTCCCAAATCAAAACATTGAAAATGTCGGACATGGCTGCCGTACGAGTGTTTGCTCTAGCTTCGGTCTATCTGAACCGAGTGTGCAATGACGCCTCGTATCCGTAAATTTTTAAGAACAAACTCGACAGCTGTCATTAATGTTAGTCCTCTCTCCTCCGTTTGCCATAGCTCCACTCGTTTGTTTTCGTGGTGCGGCTACACGCGCGAGCGTCTCACACTTTGTGCATCACATTCGACTTCTGTGATTGGTTCCCTCTCAGCTTGCTAAGCCCGCCCTCGAAATGAGAGACAGCGGTGCAGCTCCAGGCCCTCACGTCTTTGTAAAGTATTCTTTCAAAGCGTGTTGGGCCTGGTTGATCAGGTAACAAAACTCCC
>OOFC01042296.1:0-47271 GCA_900323345.1 Pseudochromis fuscus | reverse complement strand
TGCACCGACGGGTCGCATCCAGTCCTGCACACTGGCTGTGGGTCTGTCTCCGGACCATAAATCGATTTTTTTATGTGACAGTCGGGTCGCGTGGATTGGTGCCGCGAGGGGGACAAAAAGGAGACTGATGCTCGTCCCCTTTGTGGATTTGTGAGATCACCTTTGCGGTTCACCTTGGAAATAAAAAAAATAATAATAACGCGTAAAAGGTAAGACGTGTTTTCACGAGCTCTGTGGCAAACAGGAGCCACTGACTCTGTTTTTGTGTTGGATGTATTTGTAAAAAAAAAATGTGCTTTGTTGTGTTTCCATTCCTCTTACCTCTGGATATAATAGCTGTCATTCAGACTTGCTGGCTCATTGACTGAAATAGCCCACTAAAAAATACATAAAAATGACCCACTTGTTTTGTGTTTTAAGCTTTGAAAGTTTTCACTCTCTAAGTGAATTCAGATCTTACCTGCCCTATCACCTTTACCCTCAGCTTTGTTTTTGCAGGTTACTACTGTGGTCACATGAAAGATCCTCATTTGCATGTGATGAATTATTAACAGAGGTGTATCATTTCTGTGTGGGAGGGCACATACACAAAATGGAGGGAGGCCCCTGTCCTTCCAACATGTCAGGCATCCTCCTTGTGACCTACAGTATCTGTTGACATTGTGTGATGTGCTCCATTATCTGCTGCTGTGTGTCTCATCTCATGCAGCTGACTGAGCTCTTGGTAAGCAACAGATCAAATGGTGGTTGAACATTAAAGCACTTTACATCGTAATGTCAACCAAACAATCGCCTGCAGTTGTTTTTGTAAAAGGGTCAGGGGCAAATTAACATTGTGAGGGTGTAATCCAGGACACAGGTCCATAGTTAGTTCCTCAGCCCAGTTGCCTACTCATGATAACAACATCAGTGGCGCCTGGGGAGCATGATGTGGACAGGTACTCGATGTAATGTGATGCATTCTCTAATCTTCCACTGACTGGAGACACATCTTTTGCTCTCTCACCTGTGTACTGAGAACTCAGTGACTGATGCTGAGGCTTTATGTCATTTTTATGCTCTCTGCAAGCTGCACAAAATGTTGTGTTATAGCTATCTACGTACTGTTGCAGGGTGATGGATCGTCTGCCACAGAAACCCGTCACCACAGACATTTGTGGTCCTAAAGTGCAACCAGGACCCTGTGCATCAGTCGGAGCCAGTCCAGGTTTACCTCCGCAGCCCACAATCCAGGAACCACTGCTCATCAGCCCATCTGAGGTGGTGAAGAAACAGTCTGGATCAAACCCCATGCAGGCGGGTGCCCTCACTAAAGTGACAGACCAAATGCAGCCAGGACTGGCAAAGCCTGGGTCCACTCCAGGAACACTGGCAAGCATAAGCCGACCGAGACCGACCGCTCTTGGAACTAAACTTGCCCCGAAACCAACCAGAATCTCAGTGGAGCCCTCCAAGGAAATAGATTTGATTCCCGTTTGCATCCCAGGTCCCCAGAGCCCCAACGTCCTGTCACATTCCCCAACAGAGTCCTCGTTCCCTCTTCACAGTCCTCAGAGTCCCCACAGCCCTCAAACTTACCTCAGCCCTACTTCCAGTCTGCCTCTACCCAAGCCTAACCATAACCCACCCTGCAGCCTCAGCCCCAAACCCAGCCTCAGTCCACAGCCACACAGGAGCCCCTCACCTGGGAGCTCCACACAGAGCCAGGCTCAGTCTGAGAAGCCTGGAGGAGAGAACAATGACTTCAGGTAAGAAATATTCAAACACTTTTACATAACAAAGCCTGTGCCATTTCCACAGGGTAGTTACATGACTGTGTTTTCACCACTGTGAATGTTAATTATTGCTGTGTATGAAGCCAGCTGCAGGATCTGCCTTACAGTCAGCGGCTGTAAGAAAACTGATGTGTGCCGGACCATGTCACATTAATCACAACAGCAAATTTCACTAAGAGCTTTATGAACCTGACAGAGTGGCACAGTCACATTTTGTTGGCAGATCTCCCAGAGGCACTTTTGTTGTGTTCCCAGCTCATAAACTGAAGCTGCTTGTAAAAATTCAGTGTAAATTTGTGGAAAACGTGTTTATACGAAGAACAAAACACGTCAAAAGGTCTTCAGATGGCAGCAACTTCTGCCAGTTCCACTGCTCACGTAATGACACGTTTTTAATCGTGTAGATCACCACGAATCACATCCACTCACTTTAGATGTATTGATTCACTTGCTTTCAGGCAGCCATTGATTTTCTTTAATTTTGTTTTTTTTTTAATATATTTTGTCTGCCAGGGTTACTGTATGTAATAGAGTTGTGAGCTATGTTGTGAAAATACTTAAACCCAATTAAAAAACAACAATAAAGGAGCAATAATCAGTGCTCAGTTTAAAACATGAAGATAAAGGAAATGATCAATAGATTGATGGATTCTGTCACAAGCTCATTATAAAATTTGATAAACTGATTTTTTAATGTTGAAGGCTACTGAGAAGAATCCTCCAAAACCTTTACTGTGCTTTTGAAAATGGTCAAAAAAATACATGACTGATTGTTTTTGTGCTTAATATCCATAAACAGCTGCATGGTTGTTGGAAGTGTATCTAAACTGATGAAACTGTAATTGCACAAGTCACAAATCTGCACGCCAACCAGCAAAATTTAAAAGGTGTAAAGCTGAAACAACTAGCTGGTGAATAATTGTTCAAGTAAAAATGCCAAATATTTGCTGGTTCCAGCTTCTCAAATATCACGAAATGTTTCTTTTCCTTTTTTAAAAAAAGTTTGAACAGTTGTTGAACACGTTTCATTAGTTCTTGAAATTTAATATGAATAATTATATATTGTGGGTAGCAACCTAAAAAAGTAATTTCTGTGGTAAAGTAGTGTGACTGGTCTAAACTTCAAAGGATAGTTCACTCCATGACTTTCTTTTTCACATTGCTTGTACTCACACACTCTCTCTCACACACACACACACGCAATACTTAGTCATCGTCGAGGTACACAGAGGTGCTTAATTGTGCTTATCTTTTTTTCTATATACAGAAACCCTGATGAAAGCTATTTCTCTGGGGATTACAGCATGGATTATGTCCTCTTTCACCCTTCACTCTATAGCACTTAAACCTAATGCAGCGTTTCCACTGTTTCTATCCTCTGAAAGGGTGTACATCGTCACATGGAACGTGGGATCAGCTGTCCCGCCAGATGACATCACTTCTCTGTTTGGACCAAATGTTTCAGATGGGAACATCGACATGTTTATCATCGGGTAAGCAAGTATTTCTGCCCGTCTCAGCAGTGCCAGAGAGACAGCCGTGAATGCCCACTCAGTCATCTGTGTTCATTTTGACTCGTCCCCTCCTGTCACCCATCACTGTCCTTTTTCCCTTCCATTTGTTAATGACATTTTACTTTCTGGCTCCAACCAGGCTCCAGGAAGTCAACTCCATGATAAACAAGAGGCTGAAGGATGTTCTCTTTTCAGACCAGTGGAGTGAGCGTTGCATGGACACGCTCAGTCCCTTTGGATACGTTTTGGTCAGTGAGGAGTTAAATCTTTTGTCCGTTCATATCCTTTTGTGCCCGTATGCAGTTCACCTTATTGATATGTTATTTTTCATCTCTCTCCTCTGCTTAGGTGGCGTCCCAGCGAATGCAGGGAGTGCTGCTGCTGGTTTTCTCTAAATTCTGCCATCTTCCATTCCTCAGAGGTGTGCAGACAGAGAGCACACGCACAGGACTTGGGGGATATTGGGTACGTGCTGCGCATTGAAAAGTGCTGCTCTGAAACCAGCTGAGATTTATGATGGTGCAAATTTTGCGGTGGGTTTGTGAGAGTAGGATTCAGGGACATGGGGTGGTCAAAGGTAGAGCGTGTATGTGTGTGTGGCAGCAGATGCATGCATGAATGCGTGGGTGCATATGTCAGTGTGTGACCTTCCCGTGCGTGTTGATGTCAGCATCACCCCTGGCTGCTGCTGGTGCAGTCTCCTTCTCTTTGAGGTCAGTGCAGCAGCAGTCTGTCTGGCTTTCTGGTTCTGTGACTCAGTGTCAGAAAAAAAACACCACTACCTTGTCCCACAACACAGATCTGGTTAATAGTGTTTTCTTTTTTTTCCCTTTCCTGTCACTCTCAGGGGAACAAAGGTGGCGTCAGCGCCAGGATGACAGTGTTTGGCCACCCACTGTGCTTTCTCAACTGCCACCTGCCAGCTCACATGAGGAACCTGGAGCAGCGGATGGAGGACTTTGAAAGCATCCTCCAGCAGCAGCAGTTTGAAGGAGGGACCGCCACCGGTGTGCTGGATCATGAGTGGGTGATGGTGTTTTTTACACATTAGTCTAATTTATTCAAGTTCTGCCTATCATTCAGATAGTTATGATAATAAATAATTGCAACTCATAAACACATTCATTCATGAAGCTTTTGTTTAAGACCTGGTCTGAGGTGTAAATTGCAACAGCTGCTCAAAAATAAGGAATAAATTTGAGGTTTATCACATAATAACACTCAATAAAATGTTACTGTTTGGTATTATATGTCTCTTGAGTTTTCAGTAACACTTAATTTCAATAACAATGTTAGATCTTTTTCAGGATATTTCAGTAAGTATGTAAAATAAAATTAAAAAAATTTAATATCACCAAAAATATTCTCCCATGTTAACTTAATGTATATTGTATTTTCTTCTTTCTTTCTCTACTCACTTTCTCGGGTAAATAACCAGCTCATTTGGTCTGTCCCCCAGTGTCGTGTTTTGGTTTGGAGATTTAAATTTCCGTATCGAGGACTATGACATCCACGTGGTGAAATGTGCCATCGACAGCAATAAGCTGCCTCTTCTGTGGGAGCGGGATCAGGTGAGGCACCTTCAGCATTTTAAAACATTCACAAAGACATATGGATTTTTCTGGAAGGCTGTACACCTGTTTGTGTGTTGAGCTCCAAACACAACCAGCAGAGGGAGCTGTAGCACAGAGTAAACAAACATCACCTCCTGTTTCTTTCCCCTGCTCCACAGCTCAACATGGCTAAAAACACAGAATCCATCCTGGAGGGCTTCATCGAGGGAACACTTAATTTCCCACCAACGTATAAGTTTGATGTGGGCACTCATACGTACGACACCAGGTTTGTTCAGTCGCCTCCATCACAGACTCACTTTGGTTTTATTCGCAAAACAAAGCAAATCTCACCAGATGTGATGTGTGTCTGTTTTAATCTGTCAGTGCTAAGAAGAGAAAACCTGCCTGGACTGATCGCATCCTTTGGCGCCTTCGTCGTACTGGATCCCCGGTTCCTACCCACAATGCAGCACTGCAGCGGGGTCTGACTTCGTGGTTGGGAGGGGCAACTAAAGTTACACAACATGTGTATCGAAGTCACATGGGCTTCACCATCAGTGACCACAAACCTGTTTCAGCCTTGTTTTCACTGCATGTGAGATGATATTTGACACGAGGCCTCAAATAGACTTTGTCTCAATGACATCTCTGTTTGTATTTTTACTTTTCTTTCTTTTGTGTGCTTTCTAGTTCCCATTCAGAGTGGATATGCCTCTGGTGGAGCTGCAGGTAAACAAGGAGTGGTGCAAAGTTTCAGATGCCACAGTCAGATTCACCGTTGCATCAACTTTTCAGCGCAGCTCTTGGGACTGGGTAGCAATATACAAGGTGATCCTTAAGCACTTCTTATGATTAAATCTTACAGTCTAATCCTCCCAGTGTCAACACTTACATAATATCTACCTTACGTAATATACATATTAACATAATATGTGTCTGAGCAGGTTGGATTCAGACATCACAAAGATTACCAGGCGTATGTGTGGGCCAAAGGAGAGCATGCAACACAGGTGTGTCAGACACTCACATTTACAAATACATTTTGAGCCGCAGCTGAATTCAGAGTTTATTTCTTTGTTTTCCTGTCTCCAGGTGACTTTCTCAGAGGAGGATTTGCCAAGAGATGATTGTGAATACATCCTGGGTTACTACAGTAATAATATGAACAGCATTGTTGGATTGTCATCACCAATTCAGGTAACACAGTTCAGAGATGTAGCAGTCTCACTTCTTTTTATGATACATTCATGAATGAATGAAAAATGAGGCCAAAGCAGAAGTTCAAATATTTGCAATGCTCCCAACGGCCACTAGATGCTGGCTCCAAAAGACGTCAGTTGACCTCAATTAAAAAGTTTTTATTTTCAATCTTTTTTTTTCACATCCACATTGGGCAGTGTCCTCTGGTTCAAGGGTTAGACCTGCCTCCTCACTCCTCCCTTCTTATCCAAATATGGTCACTTCTGGCTCTAAAAAAGCGACACTGTGTCGTTCAAATACCAAACTCCTGGCTTCAAAATGCAAGTCCTCAAGCCAACAGGTGACATAATAGTCAAGACAGTCAAGACATTGTATTCAAGATCAAAAGTTTGTAGACACCCATGCATGATTGTTGAGCATTGTGAAACCATGGGCATTAAAATGCTGCTCTGTAAGAGTGTGGTAGTACCACTTTGAGTAGCTTTAACTAAACAGCAACTATTCTGATTATTGATTAACCAATTTTAATCAATTCAAATGAAAAAATATCAGATTCTAGCTTCTAAAATATGATTTTTTTCTGGATCTGTTTTTCTCCTGTGAGAGTGAAGCATTACAGGAAAAATTGAGCTTTTCAGAGAGAAAAAATATTATTTGATGATGAAAAAGACCATAAGTCCTAATTATGAGTCACTTTGCAGATTCAGATGATATGTTTCCTAAACCAGTTTATCAGCAGTTAAATTATCTACTTGTTGCAAAACAAATGCCACTTGAAAATGTATTTATCAGTTATTGTATTGTATTGCTCTGACATCACATGTTATAATACAGTTCTACTGCTAATACGTTTTTTTTTTTTTTTTAATGACTGTTGTTATGTTGTGATACTGCTACTTTTCCTTGAGTAAAGTACATGGAAAGGTGTATACTTCACTTCAACCCTCCATCCTCAACAGATCAAGATGCCGGTCCACAGTCCCACTGTGTGTCGCTCCGACAGCTCCGATATGAGCTCAGAGGATGACAGCACTCTGGTTCTGCTGGCTCCAAACTCTCGCAGCCCGAGCCCCAAAACCGGCAAACACCACCACCGCCACCGTCGTAGTCGCAGCCCTGCTGTTCCCGCTCTTTCCTCCAACCCCCTCCCCTCCCTGCAGGGCCTCAGCCTCTGCCCTCGCTCCAAAGAAAGCCAGACACGAAGCCGCTCACCCTGCTCCGCTGCGAAGAAGGAGCGGCTGGTCTCCCCCGACACTGTACCGTCTCCCACCATCAGCCCGCTCAGCCCTCGCAGCCCTGTGTCTCCAGGCGGTGGCGTGACTGCACCGGAGGCCCTGATCGTTGCCATCTTAGGTGAACACAGACCAGCTCAGGTTAGCCCCACGGGAGTCAAAAAGATAGGGAAAACAGGGGAAACAGACTCTGCAAAGAATATAAACATCAAGAGTTAAAAGGGGGTAATGTAGAAGGAGAACAATGGCAATATCCATACATCCGGGGGTCTGACCTCGCACTGTCACTGTGCTCGTAGAAGCAGCACATTTAATGACTCCTAAAGTAGTTTGCAAACATTCCACATAGGCTATGCTGTTCCCTGTTTCTGAATCTACCATCATCTCATACACTACTGTACGTGTATCTTGGAGTCAAAAATGTCTCCAGACTCTCGATGACAAGTGCTTTTATAGACTCATAAGCTATATCATGCGTAAACAAACATATTGAATGTGAAACCAAAGTCTGAGTAAACCTGTGGTGGATATGACAGCAATACGGACTCATGTTAACAGCCATGTATCAAAATAAGGACCCTGGACCATAAGTACTGATGGTATCATAGTTCATGACAGAGAGAGCGTGTGTGTGTGTGTGTGTGTGTGTGTGTGTGTGGTTTGTGTAGGTTTATGTGTTCGAACAATTTAAATGTATGAAACATATATTTTGGACCAGATGATGGTTTAAAATTTTAACTCTATAGTTCTTGGTCTGTATTCATAAAATGAATCCAATGTATCCAGGACTAGAGATAGAGCATTTTATCACCTCAGTCAATCAGAAATTTACACGTGACTGTGTGAACTTGAACTGTAATCCTAGTCTTACCAATGCTCTTATTCTTAGCAGCTTTGTGAATACAGCCCCTGTTCTATAGAGCTCAGCGAGTGGATGTTTAGGCTAATATGGCTGCTTTGCTTTAAGGAAACAGTGTTGTTTAACTGTGTGAGTGTGCAAATAAAACAAGAACAAATGAAAAAGTAAACCAACAATATGCTGTTTATTGGATAAACACTATTTCAAACCGTAAGAAGAAGTGCAAATTTGTATGTGTGCAGACATGTTGACTTGACACAACCAAAAAATAATTTGTGACCCCAATAGCTTGTGACGTCACTTGGACTTCAAACTTTTGAAGTAAAAGTACTTTGAACGACCAAGGATTGAAAAATGATGTCCTTCTTCACTCTTCTTACAGCAAACATTGGTTAAACCGGTCAATTAAAAACATTTGGCAATGAGTAAATGACAATGATTTTAACTGTGTCAGAGGAATAACGTTGATAAGAAGACCTGGACATGATGCTTTGAAGTATAGTTTATATGAAAGTAAAAACTATTAATTATTTCTGTGAATCAAAATTTTGTGAGGGGACCGTATTGACTGATCTAAGACTTGTACATAACTAGTCAAGACTTAAAGGAGATAGAAGTGTTTACATAGCTTCTGCAGACAGATAACAAACAAATGTCAATATCTGATAACATCCAGAGTTACTTTAGACGAAAAAGATCTTGAGTTTTTCCAGGCATAGATAAACGTACACAGCCTATGGTTTGCCCGGATGGTTGTAATGGAGATAATCACTTATTGGATTACTAGCGGATCTAAAACCAAAGACAGACGCCGGGGAGACGGGACAGAAACAAGCCGAGTCGAATCATCCGCCGGGTAATAAGCTTTCTGTGATGCCAGCTGTGTAGTTCACGTGTAGCCAGTTGCAGAAAGTTTAAAGGTCAACCTTCAATCATCACACTCATCAGCTCAATCAGCTGCTCAGACACTGCGGCTTTAAAACTCTGAAAAAGGTGGTTCCTTTTCACAGTGTATTTCTAGTAGCCCTTAAAATAAATGCAGTACTTTAACCTCTGTAGATTTTGAAAAAAATATTACATCATGCAAAATACTTCATATCTATAATTAGGACCTTTAAAATAAGTGTTTATATAAGTGGAATAATTTAATAATGCTTTGAGGCTTTAGAAATCTTTAAAGTGAAATAGTTGAAGAGTTTCCCAGATATTTAAAATTTTACGCGTAGTGGTTAGTCTGATCTCTTTAAACCTTTTATATATGCGAGATTGGATAATTTCACATCTTCTTAAACTTAAAACAAAACTTAAAACAAGTGAACTACTGGATAACCTAAGCTTTTCTGACCAACATCATCAAAAATCTCTCCAGTAAGTGAAATACTTTATGCTTTCATGTCAGGTTTCCAAAGAATTTTTGATAAAATATTCAATCTCAATCTCCTTCTTATGATACATTCACAAATTAATATAATGGTATACATGTATATACAATTATTATCAAGTATCTTATGTACCCCGTAGCAAATGTATGTAGATACCTCTACGGGATTGTTCATTCTAAGGCCATAGGCATTAATATATTAACAGCTTAGTAAACAGCAACTATTTTAATAATTGAGTGATAACTTTCAATCAACTTAAAAGTAAAAATGATTCTGGTTTCTAAAATGTGAACATTTTCTGGATCTACTTGTCCTCTGTGAGATAATACAGAATAACTTCAAAATACAGAATAATACAAAATGTGAATGGAGCAATTGATTATTCAGTCACTTCACTTATTAAGATTATACACACACAAACAGGTCATCAGTGTGGGATTAATCAAGTTGATCTTATCTTATCTTTAAAATGGAATAAAGCAAAATCATACAAGGAGAACTCAGAGGACAACACTACATCAGAAAGAAATAAAAAAGGCTGCTGCTGCTGCCAACTATGAGAGCTGTAAAGGTAACTTGAGGTCTTCATGAATGATGTTTCCCCTCAGGGACATTTTTTCCTTTCTTTAATGCCAGTTCAGCATCTTTTTAATATTATATCCCCCCGTTTTCCCTGAGGCAGATTTTTTTTGTTTAACTTGAACAAGACCACGCCCATGAGCACCACGTGGTCTGTGCTCCACAACAACATTGGCTGCGGACAAGTGACTTGAGAAGTTGTTCAGACAAATAAATAGAGCTGTCTGGTGGAGTGAGTGTTACTCACCGGGAGGACACCTGAGTCTCTGCTGTGTGGTGGCGTGGGGTGTGTGTGTGTGTTTGTGTGTGAAAGAGGGACAACAGAGCGCGTGAAGCTCCTTCTATAAGCTCTGTGTATAAGTAGGTCGACTAGCTTGATAGCAGCTAACAGTGTGGCTAAGATGAACGGCCAGCTGAACGGTTTCCATAACAACCCTGCAGATGATGAAGACTGCTTCCTCTTCACCTCAGAGTCAGTGGGAGAAGGACATCCGGGTAAGTTCCAACCTGTCACCGCCACACCTGAGTTCTGGACGGAGTAATAAGCCTAGCATGTTGTTAGCCACTCCAACAAGGTCACGTGGCTGGTTGCTGTTAGCTGTCGGAGGGTCAGACACGTTTATTTAACTTATTATTATTTGATGGATGTACAGAAAGGATTAGATTTTTAAAAAAAGGACATGAGTAATAGTGTATTAGTTGATTAAAAGCGTTTAATTTGTGGGTAAACTCATAAACAAGTAAAAACAAACTACTGCACGTGCTGTTTTAGCTGCGATATCAACGAAAGATACATAGTGTACATTGTGTAAAGTGTCCTCACGCATGGTGCATGTTTCAATATGATTAATTTACAGCATTCATAGTCTGTTTTCATGAGTTTGGTTGTTGTATGCTAGTAGTACAGGAAGCTAGGTGTCATCGCTAACGCCACGTTAATTACAGACTGTTTGTGCCTGTCAATCACACAGAGCTCTACACGTTTCTCCCACGCGAGTTAACAACACGCGGTCAGATGTGTTGTAGTTTTGTAGGTAGCTGGTAATAACAATACAACAGCTAACGTGTATGTTTACTCTCCACTCAGACAGCATGGATATATACTACCATGCAGCACACACACAGGTGACATTGTTTACTCTTTGAAGATGTCCTCGACACGGCCTTATGATCTATGTTTGGAGGGTGTAGTTACAATGTTTATAGACCAAATTACTACAAACATATGTTAACCGCATTAGCTTTATTAAGGTTAGTACTTGTTGCAGGGCTGGTGTGTTAGCCTGCATTAGATTTAGGTTAATGCCCCCAATAAGCTGCCAGTTGAGGCCACTTCTCCAACATATACAATGTATACAACATTTTAATCACACTATTCAGCAGCTTGTCGTACAATATGCTGCAGTTTCCATCTTACATTGGGGCAGCAGGGGCAGCTCTATTGCAACAGATAATAGGCTTACCAGCACTCCTAAATATAGGTACTGCAGGGGCTACTGCTCAACAGTGGGCGTGAAGTAGTCCCATCCACACCCTTTACAGTGGCAGGCAGTACAAGCTGCTACAGAGATCCATTCCCGGGATGATTGAATAATTGCAAGGGGCTGTTTTGTTTTTGTTTTGAAATGCATCTGAACTCCTTCAGCTCCTTCACCAAGAAACTGTGCATAAGAGGGAGGAAACTGCAAAGTTGGATAAGAAGTCAGTTAAGTCTTTAACAGACAAATGTGGGTTAGAGGCCTCAAAATGTAAACCAGCCTGGATAAAGAGTTTAGATTATTGAGGTCGGAGCGGCAGCACAAAAAAAAACCTGTGTGTGTGTGTTCAGTGTATTTGAACTGCAACACTAGAAAACATGAAGAAAAATCTTAGCTGCTGCATTTTTCTTTCAGCCTTTTGAATCCTTATCCTATAAATACACTGAGGTTATGTTAAACTGATAAACAGCTGCTGCATCATGAGACAGGTGCAGGTTCAGTAGCACTGTAGCAGCTGTGTTTTTTTTTTTTTTTAACCAGGTCTGTGTGTTGAAACACCAGTAACTAAAACCATAGACTCTTCTTTTTTGTATGAACGTATTTGTTTCCATGTAACCTGGACACCAATACTAGACAGAAGGTTTTGTCTGGTATGTAAATAAAAATATATATAACAAGAAAGGCTTGTGGATGATCTATTTAGTTTGAATAATTAAGCTCTAATTAATTACAATGTGTACCATCATTCTGTGTGTTCTTATAAAAACTCATGTTGCTCCACAGATAAGATTTGTGACCAGATCAGTGACGCTGTGCTGGATGCACACCTCAGTCAAGACCCCGATGCCAAAGTAGCTTGTGGTAAGTTTTTGGGCAGCGACACAGACCGACCATAGAAGTTGTCCTTCGTGTATTTACTGTTCATTCAGCTGTTTGTGAAACATGCAAGTTGAGGCTGGTAGAACAATACCGGGGAAATCCTTCAATCACACTCCCGTCACTTACTGTAATTTGCTCATTCAGTTGGGAAATATTTCCTGATGTGTCATTTATTTCTATCAGTTGAGCAACATTTTAGCCAAATTGCACCGGGAGCCATTGTAACTAAACATAATCAGGACCTCAAAGTCTGCTTTGCAGTTTTCTGGTTCCATGAAATGACCGTATACTTCATACTTGAATGTACGAGAGATGCAGGTTATAATTCCTTTAAAAGCTTCCAGGTTTTGAAAAGCTATTCTTAAATAGACTGGATGTTCAAAGTGCAAATTAGCTCTGTGTCAGCATTGCATATATCCGCACATTATGTGTCAGGGCCTCTAGTTTTAACAAGTTTGTAACAACTTCAGCATGGCTTTTAATTACTACATTGTTATGATTGCACGATTCTTTTTGTGTTGTTCTAGAAAAAGTACTTAAAACAAATGTTAATATTGCCAGCATATTACTTTAACATCTTACTGTCATCACTCACACTGCCTGTTATTTTGTCCTCAGAGACTGTTGCTAAGACGGGGATGATCCTGCTAGCAGGGGAGATCACCTCCAGGGCCAACGTGGACTACCAGAAGATTGTCAGGGACGCAATCAAGCACATCGGCTATGATGACTCCTCTAAAGGTAAAGTGATGAGAGCAAGAAACTGAGAGTTTAGTTCAGGTTGAATTTTGTGCAGTTAAAGCCTCTTTTCTGTCAGTGGATTGTAGAGAGTCCATCCAAGGTTGTAAATGTAGTTCTAGCAATATTGTCTAGTTCAAATTCTAACGTATGTAGAAATGAACTTAATGGAAAAATAAAATTAAAGGGTGATGATAGATTGATAGTCAGTAAAAAAAGAGGTAGGAGTTCAAATGTTATACCTGGAAAAAAACTGATAAATGTAGAAGGGGGAGATTATTGTGCAATAGCAGGTACCGTAAAACCAGTTGAGAAAGTAGGAGGAGTTGATACAATGAAGCCACCTCGACTGACTGAGGAAATATCTTTGAATATTTAACTATGGGGAAGTGTGTATTTTAATTCTACCTGACACTATATCAGGAGATGAATATACACACAACCTGTTCACACATGATGAATCAGGTTTACTTGTGAACCTGCCTGAGGGTTTTTGATTTAATGCACCATGTTTAAGGTGTAGAACATTTTTTCTGAGGCTCACTTGGGATGTTTTACAGGCTTTGACTATAAGACCTGCAATGTGCTGGTGGCTTTGGAGCAGCAGTCCCCTGACATCGCTCAGGGTGTTCACCTGGATCGCAAAGAGGAGGACGTGGGAGCTGGTGACCAGGTTGGAGGGTTCATATGTTTATGTTTGCTCTACAGCTGAGAAACTAAATTCCAGAAATGGGACCGTAACGTAGTCTGTGATGTTTTGACCTGTAATTCATGCTGTGATACTTGACTGCTCCTCTGACAGGGTCTGATGTTTGGATATGCCACTGATGAGACTGAGGAGAGCATGCCTCTCACTATTGTCCTGGCTCACAAGCTCAATGCCAAGATGGCTGAGTTGCGCCGAAATGGGACGCTGCCCTGGCTCCGACCTGACTCCAAAACTCAGGTTAGACAAGAAACTATTTCCACACTATCACACACTGCATCTTTGTAAATGAGTAGAACATTTAACATTAGCATACGTTGATAGCTTGTAATATTATCAGCCCATATTTCAAGCATGTTTGACCATTTATGAAAAAGTTGTGAGCGTTTCTGTAAGGCAGTCCTAAAGGCTGAATCTCCACTGGTGTTGCTCTTCAGTACAGAAGAGAGTGTGTAAGAAAGCAGAACGTGAGTGTGAAGGCAGTGAATACAGATTCTGCTGTGGTGGCAACAGTGAATAATGTAAATAGAAAAATCTCCCATTTTTCTGATTGGTTGAAATATTTAAAATGGCAGCCTCCATGAAATCATCCACAGTGGGAGGATTCTGCTTCAGGACAGACTTTCAGAGATATATATTTTAGTTTTATGATATTTTCAAACATTCCCACGAATCATACATGAACTGTATTTTGACTGTGGGTTATCTATTCCAATATGAAACGGTAGACACCAGAATACATGTTTCAATAGTTTCTTGTACATTTTAAAGACAGGAACATTTTCTTGCTTCTGTACATAAGTGCTACGTCCACAAGTGTTTTTGGTTGATTTGTTCATAAATGCGCATGAATGAACAAAGGGATTTCTTTTAATATTTGTACAGTGTAAATCAATGTTAATATTACAGTGTTATTCAATGTTATTCCTTTCAGTGTGTTAAGTTACTCTGTCTCCTTAGTTCCTTGCTAATTTTGTTTGGTGTAACTTTGTCAAGTTGATCTGACTCATTTTAGATTTTTGAAGCAGGTATAAATATCGGACTATTTATAAAAAAAATAAAAATAGCAAAAGGAACTGCCACAATGTTTCATTGATAATTGCCACATTTTGATCAATAGGCAAACACTGTTTGTTTGTGCCTGGAGAAGATCTTATTGATTGAAATGTTGCATGGCAATTACCAATAAAACACTGTGGGAGTACAGCTGTGTGTGGACCCTGGTTCTGTTTTACTGTTTGGATGCATGGATCAGTTTTCTCTGTCTAATAGTTCTCTGTTAACATTCTTCTAATGTAAATGAACAGTTAACATTTGCAGGCAGTAAACATCCTCACATCAGATATCATGCAATCTTAATAGTTTATAGTCAATTTATGGTAAATGTCATTTGTAATGATATATTTACTTTACTTAAGGCTTAGTGTCTACAGGCTGTTTTGCATGTGTTTGCACAAACATGTAAAATCACACTTGCTGGAGGTAAAACAAATAGTTTACTACTGTTTACTGTTTAAATATTTAATCTTCTGTGTTTGTTTCCCTCTCAGGTGACTGTTCAGTACAGGCAGGACAGAGGAGCCATGGTGCCACTGCGTGTGCACACGATTGTGATCTCTGTGCAGCATGATGAGGGTATAAGTTTGGACGAGATGCGTCACTGTCTGAAGGAGCAGGTGGTGCAAGCTGTGGTTCCCTGTGGGTACCTGGATGACGACACCGTCTACCACCTGCAGCCCAGCGGCCGCTTCGTTATCGGAGGACCGCAGGTGAGACAAGACTGTCTGTAAAACCTGTAACTCTTCATTTGTTTCAGCACAGTGCAAAGTCTCATCTCTCTAAAAAACCCTTTTGAGGAATTTGAATTTCAGTTAATGCATGTTGTTGTTGTTGAGTTGTATTTTAAGTCTTTATCTTTAGTATTATGGAACATTCATACAGAAAATACTGAAGTAGCTATAGTTGCTTCAGACAGAATGAGAAAAATATATTTTCTTATTTTTATTTGTCCTAAATTTACATAAAGGTATGTACTCCCTTTCACAGGGTGATGCTGGTCTGACTGGGCGTAAGATCATTGTGGATACTTATGGGGGTTGGGGAGCCCATGGAGGTGGAGCTTTTTCTGGGAAGGACTACACAAAGGTAGACCGCTCAGCTGCCTACGCTGCCCGCTGGGTGGCCAAATCGCTGGTAAAAGCTGGCCTTTGCAGGCGTGTGTTGGTCCAGGTTAGTATACAGTGTTTCTCTATCTAAAGCATATATATTGTAGTATCAAAGATTTAGCTGTCTGAGGGTGAGCAGAGAGCAGTGGCTGCAGTCGGCTCATGCAGCAGCCTGTAAGGGTCTGCTGTTTCATTTGATGTTTGTTTTTTTTCCTTTGGCTGTTCTGAGAAAACTTATTAAAGTACATTATATCTATTTTTAAGTGAAACACACTACAGCAGCTGTTCAGTTAAGGAGAAAACTACACTCTTAACTACAACCTGTAGGCAGTGTTTCCAATCCTACAAAGACTCTTATCAACGTCAGTATTATGTTCTTTGTGTTTTAAGGCCTGTAGATTTGTAGGTCAGTGCATCTGTACTGTGCAGGACATTTTACAGATAAAATACAAAGTTTTCACTTCTTGTATTTGAACAACTGTGTAATGAAGGCTGTTTGCTATTTCTTAGACTTTTTGGGACATTTCCTGCTACTTATCTGTTGATGCACTAAAACATATGTGGTCAGCTGTGGTAGATTTATCTGTGTAGCTCTAGTTGCTGTAGTGAAGCTCACAGAAAACATTTCTTTCATTCTTCGTCACTGAGTTTATGTGAGTACATCTCTCAGGAGATCCAGATGCAAATTGAAAAACAACATGTACTGCATTCAGTATCTGAATTCTGAATTGAGTGTTTTGTCTCTTTCAGCTTTTCATGTGTTCATACTTTTTGGCGTTTGTTTCAGGTATCCTATGCTATTGGTGTTGCCCATCCACTCTCGATCTCCATCTTCCACTACGGGACCTCCCAGAAGAGTGAGAAGGAGCTGTTGGACATCGTGAAGAAGAACTTTGACCTGCGTCCAGGAGTGATCGTGAGGTATCCTGGGATATCTATTTTCACTTTCTTAAATATGGTTACGATCCCCATCATACTTACTGTATTGATGATCATTGTGTTTGTCTTAGGGATCTGGACCTGAAGAAGCCCATCTACCAGTGCACAGCAGCTTATGGTCACTTTGGTCGTGACGTCTTTTCATGGGAGGTGCCCAAGACACTGAAATACTGAACCCCTCTTCTCTCCCAGCAGGTGTACAGCACATAGACCTGTGTGTTTGTCTACCTTACTTCTCCCCTCTCCTCACACAGACACCACATCACAACCGCCTCTGCCCTTTGTCCACCTGTTAGTACAGATCCTTAAAGAGAAAACAAAAGCTACTTCAGTGGCCAACATATACAGATGTAGGCAGCGCTGCCAGCCGTTACTGATCCTTCTTCTGGTGGCTTGCTGCATCTTTGCATGACACTACTAGTTAAGGTTGGGTTACCTTGTATCTCCACAAAGTATCACTCACAGTTTATATTACAACTATATTTATGACTGATTTTCAGCAGGACGTGGTACATGTTTGCCAGTCATAAAAACTTTTCTAGTGTTTCTCACCTGCTTAATACTGAGTCTCACTGCAGGTAGAAGTGATCAGTGGTCTGTTGTATTCTCTTTAAATCATGTCATTTCCCATTTGCCTAACTCTGTTGGGTTATTGGCAATTTAGCATAGCAAAAACATCTTCTCTGTTCCCCTCACACTCCTCTCCTCCTCCATTTTTGTAATTTTGATGCCACAAATAGGGTAAAATGTTACAGTTGGGTTGTTTTTGTTTTTTTTGTTTTGAGTTTGTGCTGTCCCTTCAGGCCATTTTTTCCTGACGTTTTACAGAGAAGTCAGAAGCTGCTAATGACCTGGTGGTTATGTTGGGCTGCACCGTGAAATCACTCCATGTTTGTAATCTACTTTGTAGGTTTAAATGTCATGTAAATGTTCCAGAGTATGTCAAACGTGTCAGTATTCGTCTGACCAAGGTTAAAGGCACAGTACTCGCCCTTCTTTAGACTGGCTCTGGGTGTGGTTACAGAGAAACCCAGACCCCGTCACGTCTGGACCGGGCTGCCTTAATCCCATGGCAACATTGTACTTGAAAAACAAAACTCTATTATGGCGACTTATTGACTTATTGTGGGACCTAACAGTTTGACCAGCAGTCGGGGGAACAACTGAATAATGTGTGCCACAGGTTTTGTATCTAAAAGCTTTTTTTCCAAACAGTGGCACATGTTGAGTGTCCTGACACTTTCCGGGACACAGAGTTAAACTGGAAGAACCTGAACAGAGCACAGTCAGCACAGTGACTCTTGTCTTTTCAGTAGACTGAGTTAGTTTGTGCTTGGAGTTACCAAAAATGAAACAGGCTTCTTCTTCTGTTTGAGTGTTACATGTGCAATAGTTGTCAAATGAATGTCAAGCTTATAAGTGGAGTTTTTCTTTTAAATTATTTATTTATTCGTCTTTTAAAGATCTGTATTCAGTCCTCACATCGTACCCGACTGGTTTAGGATGAAACAAGTCAAAGATGATCTGATGAGTGCACTTGTATCAACACGGTTTTGCCGACATCGCCACTTTGCTTGTTCTTTTAAAGACTCTTGTGTGGAGTTTATTTACAGATGTGGAGATAAAGTGTGGAAAGGTGTGTGTGCCAGAGACCCTGGCTAGATTTGAACCCTTAGACATTTATGAATACACAATATATGCCTTTGAACGCTTCCATGGTTTGCCCTTCTCCTTGACTTTGCTCCTGGCTCCAGCTGCAGGCCTGTGTGAGACCAGTGTTTACCTTAACATCACCACAGTTGGTCCATGGTTAACGCTGTATGTAGTTTGAAATATGTCTTCATCATGCAACTAGATGGCACTGTGATCTCATAAATAATACTGAGATTTTTTTTTTTTACTTTGGCTCCTCCGGTGCCACCTTGTGGTTTCTTGAGTTCACCACAGAGTAGCTGCAGAGTGGTGCTAGTGGCCTGTTGGATCTTTTTCTGTTTGCTAATCTGGTGGAACTTCTCAACCTCACAAAGATTTTTTTATTATTTTTTTTTTCACAGTATGCTTACATCCTCCTCCTCATCCACAGACGGGACTAATGATTGGTTGGTGTTGTACAGAGAAACCAGCCTGTTTACATGGTCCCTGTTGGGGGGGGGGGGGGGCGGCCCTTTTTTCCGTTTGTTTTTTGTTAATAATTGCAAATGAGTCTGTCAGTGGTTGTTTAATGTGTAAAAGTGCCTTTTCTTATTCCCTGCAAATGTCCTCATCTTCTACCCCCCCTTCCTCAAACATAATTTTCCTCTTCAACAAAACACACTAACAAGTCTTATTTGTTGAGTTTTTCTTTGAAACTGCTCCAATAAACTGCACTCTGGCTTTGTGCTTATGGGTTGTGCTTTTGGCTGCTTATTTAATGTGAAGAGCATACTGTAGATTTAAATCCCCCTTAATGATATGTGTTTGGAGCTTGTTGCAGCAGCAAATGACAAAAATGATAAGACTGTAATAGGAAAGCAGAAGTAGGCCTCAGTCAAAAAAGGTGGTAAAGACACTTCCTAGGGTCCACAACTTATTGAGACAAACCAAAATAGTTTCTGGTTTTTTTTTTTACTACTGCAGATGTGAAAAAAAAACTGTAAAAAACTGATCAACAGCAGTTACATACTGTAGGCCCAAAATAATGCACCTACTCTAATGTATAAACTAGAGGTGGATGAAGTAGCTGGGTCTCAAAATTGAGGCAAATACGATCATATTACAAGATGTGATACCCCCAATGGCCACAAGGTGCTGCCTCCAAAATACTCCAATTAATCTCCATTCAAAAACCATCATTTTCAATCATGAAATACTCATTAATTTTTTTCCCCACAAGTCATTCTGATGTTATTAGCTTAGGTCAACTCTTCTCATCAGTGACCTGGGGGTAGATCTGAGAAATAATTCATAACTAAGTAGATATTAGTCTTCTGTATACAGTCTATGGCAGTGGTACTCAATCCTGGTCCTTGAGTACAGAAGCCCTAAAAGGACGTGGTTAACTATATTTTTATTTTCTCCGTTTCCCTGTGATAACAAGATCATTTCAGTGGTTTTCTCGAGATCTCGAGTTATTTTTCTTGTAATCTCGAGAAAAATGTTATCTCGTTATCTCGAGAAAACGACCTTCCTTTTTTTCGAGATAACGAGATAATTTTCTGGCGATGTAGAAATCAGAGCTTTACTTCTGTTTGTTTGTGCTTTTGCTCATCATGGTTTGGAGTTATGATCATTTGATGTTACTGTGGTGCAGTCGCCAGAAAATTATCTTGTTATCATGGGAAAACGGAGAAAATGAAAATATAGTTAACCACGTCCTTTTCGGGCTTCTGTAGGGCCGCTATCCTGCATGTTTTAGATGTGTCCCTCTTCCTACACACCTGATTTAAATGATCAGCTCATCATGAAGCTCTGCAGAAGCGGGATAACAATTCTGATCATTGAATCAGGTGTTGGAGGAGGGACACATCTAAAACATGCAGGATAGCAGCCCTTGAGGACCAGGATTGAGTACCTCTGGTCTATGGTTAAGGTTCAGGTTCACAAGCTAGAACCTCTAAAACTGCACTTGAACTATCATCAGCAGTATAAGTTAATCCTGTGAAAAGAGCTAAACTGAAACACAAAAGTTGATATCACACAAATTTTTCTTTAAAAAAATTCAGAAAATATTAAAGAGCATCTTTTATTTGAGATTATTGTGTGAATCATTACAAGAACACACCTTAAGCTGATGAAGCCACAATATTTGATGTATTGAAAGGAAGTTGGCCAATATAAAAATATTATGTATACAAAAAAACAATAAGCATTTAACCTTTTGCTTCAGTGAAATGTTTTATCTTTGCAACATTTCAAAGTTCAGATCATCCTTTCATAAACCACACTATGTCCTACATTTGTTCACACAGCGCAGACCGTAATAAAAGCTCTCAAAATGCAGTTTGATATCGAATCATAACTATTTACTAAATATTTGTAACTTGATGTTGAAAAATCTGCGTCCTCCATGAAGTTTGGTACCAACCTAAAAACAGGAGAAAATAGAAGAAAATGTAGGAGGTGTTATGTGTTTACATTTAGATTTATGTTCACATAGAATTATTATAAAATCTTACCTTTCCACTTTACACTGTGTTGTAGTTCAGAGACTTCCAGGTAAACTTCTGACAGTAGAAAAAAGTCTGCACAGAGAAGACAGGTTAAATGTAATGTCCACTGTGCATCATGAGCTAAACGGGTAGTTTCATTATTATGACTCCTTACTTACTCCACATTTGAGGGCAGTCTGCATGTCTCTGCACCTGTACGTTGTCAAAGTGCATGGATCTGTGAGTAAAAAAACAAAAACATGAATGAACCAAAAGTGAAGAAGAATCCTGAATGAAACATCTTCAACCAAGTCCAGCTGGCCTGACTCAACAACACCTGGATAACCGTCACCTGGATGACTATTAAATAACATTTATTAATTTATAAATGACTGAGGTTTTTTTATCAAGAAAATATTCAAGGTAGAATGAAAGTAGGATTTTCACTTGACTAACAAAAAATGTTCAGCAATCATTTTATGTGGACTGGGATCAGGCCTGATTTACTGGATTACATAAATGTAACAAAGACATGATGAGTTCTAACGTCAGATCTTCAAAAGAACACTGTGTTTGAAGACATATGTTAAAGTCTAACCAGTTAGTCTTTCAAAAAATCTCTGTAATCAAAACACGGAGGAGACAGACTGACCTACGAGAGGCACGTCCTCTCCATGACACAAGTGGAGGAGGGCACAGATGGTCTGAGGGGTGGCGTAGCTCAGGATCGCAT
Source organism: Pseudochromis fuscus (assembly GCA_900323345.1). Classification (NCBI taxonomy): domain Eukaryota; kingdom Metazoa; phylum Chordata; class Actinopteri; family Pseudochromidae; genus Pseudochromis; species Pseudochromis fuscus. The sequence goes on along the minus strand of OOFC01042296.1, from coordinate 25,409 downwards.
CCAGCACCGACTTGCCAAACTTGCCAATGATAGCCTCACACTGGGTTCGGTACAAGGCCGGCAAAATGTGGCAAATCTCCTCCAGCAGCCCGGTCACAGCGCTCTGCAAAAGAATAGGAGCAGGATGTAGGAATGCACACAGTCAGCAGTGTTGTCTGGTGGCATTTCAGTGTCTACAGGCTGTACAAAGAGATACTTGTTTGTTCATGATCACATTTTTTTTCCTTGGTTATACAAACACAAACATGACTCACCTCGGTCCTCTCTTTAGGCAGCAAATCCTCCAAAGTCTTGACAAGAAACAGGCAGAAGGAGCACTCTATTCTGGGCTGATCCTGTGGAAACACAAGGAGATCTCACTGAGGCCTCTTCATACATCATATTCTTCCTTTCAGATGTTTCTCTCTACGTTTACTCACGTTTTCACCGCTCACAGCAGAATGGAGGGCCTCCTTAACAAAATAGCTGAGCATCTTTTCCTGGTTGCCACAGGAGCTGCAGAGTCCAATGATCTTGCAGACCTCTGCTGGTTTCTACACAGAAGGACAAAACAGTATGTGTTGTCCTCTCAGCACCTGACGCACACTACTCATCATTTTTGACATAATCAGGGTTGAATCCCCTTAAAGACTTACCAGGACAGCAGTGATGAAGGTGATGGCCACTGGCAGCATCTTCTCCACCTCTTCTTTGCAGATTTTGGCAGCAGTGACTGGACCCGGCAGGTGGTCACACAGAGTCTCAATCCCATCCTTGAGTTTTTTCTGCAATGATAATCACAATCAAAGGTCAAAATAAAAGTACTGATGTTATGGGTTTGTCTTTTCAAATCTTTCCCATTAATCTTTTTATCTTCACATGTAAAGGACATGCAGAGGATGTAAAACATGAACCAGGTGATATGATACTTGTCAAACATTTAGTATCAGCATGTTAGTTAAGAGAGAACAGGTGTAACACAGATACAACCCAAACAGATTTAACATATATGAATAAACTCACACATTGTTAATTACATAATAATAGATGGTGAAAGACACTTATATTTATAGTTGCAGTTTTAGTGTAACTTAAGAAAGGTGTCATCTGTATGGGTAGCATCTGAAGCTTTGTCAAAATAGTTCAGCTGCTATGTAGGTGGATTGTTTTTATGTATATTAGCTTGAGCTAACAGGAGCTACCTGCGTTCATTTGCCACCAGAGAGCCGACGAACAGGTGATTGGTTTTGAAGTAAAGGTGTTGGGATTGTTTTTGTTTTAAAGGGACCCACGGTCAAAATACAGTTTGCAAGATAGATTTTGACATAAAATAATGGAATTAAATGGAAATAAAGAGCTCATACAACTAAGACATCCATCTCCTAAAGTGAGATCTCCCCCAGTGTGGAGGATTTCATGAAGGTTGATGTCAGAGCATTTCAACCAATCAGAGACATCCCCTCTTATATGCATCAATATTACAACCTATGCATGTATGTATGTACTAATTAACTACTCCTTGAATTGTGGAAAAAAACCAACCACTGAAACTGGTTTGAGTTTTGATAGTTTATTAATCCTGAGAACAATGGAAGTGAATGGGATTTGTGGTGGTCTTTTAAAAGCCACAGATTTGTCTCTGAACACTACATTTATGCAAGAATCCAAGGATGTATAACCTTATTCATATTTTTTTTCTTATTTCATACACCTTTTCTTGTTAACTTTGGCCAGTGAAGCACTTTGCATATCTATCTATCTATCTATTTATCTATCTATCTATCTATCTATCTATCTATCTATCTATCTATCTATCACCAGGTCATACTCAGGCCCAAAATCGACCCAAAATCGATCTCTGATGCAGTTCACTCAGAAACAGGAACTCACTGTGGAATTTCAGTTCATCTTTTGCTTGTGAAAAATGGGAAGTGGCTTTGAACAGATAAGAACAGGTGATTTGTTCCTTCATATTTTCTGTGTCTCACTACATGCACGACTGATTACAGATTATTTGCATCTCAGAATGTGAAGAATGTGCCTCAACTGATAAAACACCAGGTGGAAAATAATTCCTAGAATTTAAAGCATTTTGTTTATTCAATAAAAAAAACTATTCAGGCACAGATCTTAACAAAAACATGAAGTGGGAAAAGTATTTTTTATCTTGGGTTATGAATACGGACATACAGAGTGATGATATATTATCAGTGAGCAAATTTGCAGACTGGGGAATGTGTTTGCTCCTCACTGGACTCACCTGGAGGTCAGGGTTGGAAAGCAGGTCAGCGAGGAGTTTGAATATCTGGGTGCAGTCCTGGCAGACATCTCCAGTCTGTTAAAGTCACATAATGAGAATGAATAAACGCTAAATGGTTTAATTTAACTAACACCAGATTTAAAACTGAAACATTAGACATAAATGTGTGAAAGTTTTGAATTTTCTTGAACTGGAACTACACTGAGTAACTTCCTGATTTTGTAGAAATGTAAATCTCTGTTCATGTATTACACATCTTCTCATGTCACTGTGAAGGAGACAATACTGTTGAAGTGTCATATCTTTCTACTGTGTCATATTTCAAAACTACGGCAATTCATTCATCATAAAACTATTACTTCTGCACATAATCAACAAAAGAAATTCATTCTGGAGTTTCTTCGTAGTTACATGATATTTGTAAATAGTTATGTTCTGTTTCAGAAACCTGTTTTTAATGCAAAGTATGCTGTTGTTGTAAGAAGTGAAAAATCCTCACTCACTTTCTGGGCATCAAAACTTTGCAAAACATTGTTCACATCATAGGTCGTGGTCAGATCTGCAGCGACAAATGTTCATCATTAACAATCCTCAATTATCTCATCATTTGATATTCTTACAGCTCAGAACTTGATTCAATCTTTCAATATGATGAATAATATTTTTGAATTGTCTTACCACAGCCTTGGAGGCCAATGGAGAGAAGCAGAGCGAACGTCAGCAAAGCCATCCTCTGTTAGTTTCAGGCTTTTAGTTGAAGGTCTTCTGGCTTCACATCATTAGGGAACTGTGAGGGCAGCTTATATGTGATACTGTCAGCTGTAGCCCCCACCAACCAGCTTCTGAAAGCACAGAATAACCTGATGCTGATTTGCTAAGATGCACTGACGGCTTTTCAGAGAACTGTTTTTTCTCCGTGCCTCATTGTGCTAATATTAACCGAGTTTCATATTCAGTTCCTCACAGAAAGTGTAAAAACATTTTACTTGAAACTATCTACACACAGATAATGATTAATTTACAACAAAGCAATTTTAATTTTAATTTGAAATGAGACAAATGGTCCCAACAGTATCACTTCAAATCTCATTATTGAAAGTCTTTTGAACAAACCTGTCATCCTAAAACAATTAAGCTTTGAATTCCTCCCTTTTTGTTTATTTCTAAGTTTATTTGACATTTAAAGCCTCTACCATTTACAATAACTACATTTCTATCCCAAAGATTTGACCTGGACATATTAAAATGACTGATTAATAAATGAGCTCACACAGAACATAAAAGGACCCAGTTTTTACTCTCCTTCTCCCACAAAGTTGTTTTTTTTTCTTTTCACACTGGGTGAGTAGGTGATGTCAGGCTCCTGTAAATGAAATCTGATCAAACCACACCCCCACAGCCCTGATCAGACACTGTATATAGAATGAACAAACGTTTTGAAGCCAGGAGTTTGGTGTTTGAGCGTCGCCATGTTGGTTGTTTTCAGCCAGAAGTGACCATATTTGGATATAAAAGGAGGGAGGGGCGAGGAGGCAGGTCTGACCCTTGAACCCGAGGACACTGCCTAATGTGTATGTAAAAAAAAAAAAGTGTTTAAATTATGATCTTGGAATTGAATGGAGCCAGCATCTAGTGGTCATTAGAAGTATTGCACTTTATTTCACATCCACATTGGCCTCATTTTTTAGAGCTTGGTGCTTCATCCATTTCTATGTACAGTCTATGATTGACAGTCAATCCATCACCTTCAGGTCTGAATTATCTTTCTTATAGAGCCATCATCAGTTCAGGTTTTCAGATATCCAATGAACTGTCACAACAGCTTCTTCATGAAGTTGACTTTTCAGGTTTCTATGACCTTGAAATTCACTTTTTTACATTTTTGATTTTACACTAGACTGTAGCCCTTCGTTGTTACCCCTCAGAAGCTTTGCCATCACACAACAATGGATTTCACATCTTCATTTTCCTCTCAAGCTGTTTCTGTGATCTGCTGTAATCTTGAGTAAATCAAACTCTCCCCCTTCAGCATCTGTGGTGTTTTTGTCTAAACTTATATATGTAATACTTTCTGCTTCATTATTTGTACTTTTTCAGTCTGACAAACTATACTGGGATTTCTAACTGCCTCTTTCTTGTTGTGATATCTTTGCACCACCAGTCTCTTCCTTTTTCTCTGATTACACTTAAAATTATTTTCATACTTTCTATATTCAAATTAATTTGTCTGTTTCACTGAACTTTACCAAAATAGTAAAACTGCAAATCCTTGTGTCTCAGGTTTAGTATAATTGTTATAATTGTTGTTTTTTTTTCCTTGCAAATTGTCCCTGATCACTCATTCCCTCTGAGACGTCTGCTTTATTATTCTTCAAACAAACCCCTGTCCACATCTGTCACGTCTGCCTTTACACAATGCCATAAGATCACAAACCAGATTTAATCAGAGCTCATTTATCACTAAATAACCAAGGGTTATTTTTTTATATATAGTAGAGCAATAGAGGATGTTCTGATTGAAATAAAGTTGTCAACATGTAGGAAGCATCAGTAGAAGAAGCTGCAAAAATATTCACATCCTCAGGCAGAAAGCCACAAGACTAGTTTCTCTTCTGGCTTTCACTGCCTTCAGTGTGTGTGTGTGCGTGTGTGTGTGTGTGTGTGTGTGTGTGTGTATTGACAGCTCAGTGGTACCAGCAAAGGGTAACATGGTGGTGGTGCAGTGGTTAACACTCTCCTCACAGCAAGAAGTTTGGAGGTTCAGAGTTCAGCTCAGGTCGCTCTGTGTGGAGGTTACATGTTCTCCCTCAGGCTTCCTCCCAGAGGCCACAGACATGCTGGTTAACTGATGATTATAAGTTGACCATAGGTGTGTGTGTGTGTGCAGTGATTTGTCTCTGTATCTTGATCCTGTGATGAACTGGATTGGATGGATGCACCTATACACATGCTAACATTGCCAGTCATGGACAGTTTTCTACATAAAGTCATTTACCTGAAATTCTACATCTAACGACCTCTCAGACCAACCTCTGCAAAGTTAGTGTGAATAAAACTGATCAAGGTCCAAAACGACAGTCAGTAACAGTTTGAGAAATCCAAAGCTGAATGTCACATTTGCAGGTAAAAAAATATTTGTAGTTTGAAGCTGACAGACGATCAGTGGAGTCCCCTCCCATCCTGAAAAGAAGAGTAGGGAAGTGTTGTACTCATCCTATGATTTATTTGTTGTACAATACAATAAACAACTAGGTATTGTTGTAGTAATTGTACTGGTCCTATTTTAAGTAGTTTGCTGTTGTGCTCTAACACAACGTTTGGATGCTGGAGGTAAGAATACAACAAACCTCCTTTATTGCCTCACTAACAGCCATCTGCAGAAGAGGAAGTTAACATGTGTTTCTTCCACATTGTTTTCATTGGTTTCTCTGTCTGTGCTTTTTTAAAAAATTTTTATTAATTCAGGAAGAGTTTCACGTGAAGCACCTGATCCGTGTTTGCTGAACTGAAGTGCACTGTTTTCACACCAGAGAAAGGAGGATGTTTGAGGTTTGATGTTCAACAGAAACCACCTCTGAAGTTTCATTTCAACCTTTGTTCACAGGCACAAACAAAAGACGACACCTTGTGCATACAGGCGCACTGTATGTACAAATGGATGTAGCTCCAAAAAAAAACTCTGGATCAGTCAATACTTTTTCCACAAATCAGTCTGATGTCATTAGCTAAAATCAATTCTTCTCAGTGACCAGGTGGGCCATCTAAAAAAACAAAAACATAATCAAGTAGATGTTAGGCTTCAAATAAAGGGACATTTAGGGGCGTGGTTAGATTGATTGACTGGTCAGTTCTCAAATGAGACCCACACCAAAGTCCAGTCTCATACACATTGGGCAGTTACCTCAAAGGTTCAAAGGTTAGACCCGCCTCCTCGCTAAATGTGAATTTCCTGGCTTCAAAACTTCACACACAATTCATACACATATTTTTTTATTTCCTTTTATAATTGAAAGAACCAATAATTTTCTAAACATCCATGTTAGCCTTTCACTTGATTAAAAGGAGGCTAAATATGTGAGCCCAGTAGATTTAAGAGGACCTGCTATCTCTGCAGCCACCAACAGACTTTCTATTGTACATTACGATACACAGTATTTGCTGGAGAAATATTTTTTCTTTTACTTTCTAAAAACACCAGTTAATAATTAGCATTAGCCAGACAGATTTACTAGGTCACCCGACCAAACATAGGACCTCATGACCTGATTAATCACTATCAGGGATACTGATAAGGATTCCCCCTTTTCTTGGCAGCAGTAATGACAGGAATACCTCTGATGTACAGTCAGCTGAACCCAAGGATTGGTTGCTGACGTGTGCAGAAACAAACAGATTTCCCATAAATGAACTTTGTGTACTAAACTGTGCCTCTTTGATTTATCTTTATGACCAGGAGTTTACGGCCAGGACCCAGCGAGTCATTCCAGGAAAGCTAAAGTCTGCAGCAGGCTTCAGATGAGCAATTCAACACAATCTGTACACCATTAACCAAAAGAAGGGTGGATATTGAAGTGAAAATTATTCATCTTTGTGGTCATTTAACTACACTTATGGCAAAAAAAAAATTTCCTGCTGAGAACATAGTGACGTAAACAACCCACACAATCTTAAGGGGAAGTAAAAATAACATCCAGAGGTGCTGATCGACACTGAGAGAAAGTTATTGTGTTCATGTGTCACAATAGACATACCAGGCAGACTTCCATGACACATTACCACACTTTATTTTTCCTTTCTTTGTTTCTTCTTTATAACTTTCCAAGTTGGTGCTTTTCCTTTGTCCGCACTTTGCTTGTGAAATCACTTTGGCATTCTGCACATCACCGCTTCCTCCACACTCACAACTTCTGACACTACAACAGAATAACAATCATCTCATTCCTTCCAGGTGAATCCCAGTATGGGCTTTCCTGTGCTAAATATAGATATTGTGCAACACACAATTACCACAAGAAAGCTGCTGAGATATGATTCACAGTTTTTCTCAAACTTCTGTTCTGTGTGTGTGTAGTGTTCAAATTTGTGTTTGAAAGCAGACATTCAGATGCTAGAACCAATAGCAGATGTAGTTCATTTCAGTTCAGTAAAGCTCCTGCTCTGTCACTAAAACAATACACACTGGAGGCCCTGAACCAGCCTCCAAATCATAAAATACAAAATAAAATGATGCAAACTGCCTCTGTGTGATATTCAACTCGTGCTTTACAGAAGTGCATTAGTCACATTTCTCAACATCAGTAGATCATTAAATGAAACAGCTTTGTTATGAACCAGACACCAAGTGTGTGTATTTATGTGTGGGTCAGTCATTATCAAAAACTGCTGATGTGAAATAAGGACACAGTGATAACGTGGCACTGGAATTAAAATCCTTTCACTGCAATATACAAGAGTGGAAATATTACATGTTATTAGATTGAGCCTTTTGTACTGGACTGAATTGAATTGTGTTTTTCTGTTAAATTAAAAAAAAAAAAAAAATAAATATGGAAAAACTGACTAAACAAACCTGTTTCTCAAGTTGGTTTGTTTATCAAGACACAACGAAACTCAAACTCACAACATTACGCCCTGATCAATTGTAACACCTTTTGTGTTGTTAATGTAGTGACATAATAAGATCTTAATGCTCACGTCAACCTGTCAGATATTAATCCAGAGAGATTAACTAGTTGAACAAGATTTGATCATTCCACGGACATGATGTATTTCCATAGTGACATAAAATACTTGTGGTGAGATGGACTCAGAGTGGAAATTATTTTTCTTGAGTAGATAGACACACACAAACAAAGAGCCCATGTGTTTGTCCACCTGAGCTTGTACTGAATTTTTTTTATATGCATTCCTACATGGCTTTAATGTGGCTTAATTATTTCCCTGAAACAGGGAAGCGTCTCATTCTATGCACGTGTTGTGTCCTTTAAGTAGTTCCAGTCTGTAGAAGGTGCTGTGGATTTACTGTCTCCAGGACTAAGTGCACTCCTTCCTTATCATATGTTCATAGAAAAGGTGAGGTCTCTACAGCCTCTCATAGTAAGATAGTGTACAAAATAAATGACTCATGCATTGTCCGCAACTGCTCTCCTTCCTGGACCAGGGGAATTACACGGATCTCCAGCAGAACTATGAGGCATTGTTGATTCTCACGCCATGATTATGTGCAATGTGTATTATGTGCAAAAATCTATCCATCCACTGTCTATACTAACTTATCCAGCTGGGTTGTGGGGGGGCTGGTAGTCTATCCCAGCTGGCAATGTGCAAGAGGCGGGGTACACCCTGGACAGGTTGTCTATTGCAGGGTCAAAGCATAAAGACAGACAACACGCTCACACCAGTGACCACCAGTTCACCTAACCAGCATGTCTTTGGACTGTGGGGGGACACCACAGCATCCAGAGAAAACCCTCACCTGCACAGAGAGAACATGCAAACTCCACACAGAAAGGCCCGGACTGAGATTTAACCCCAGGACCTTCTTGCTGTGGGACGACAGTGATAACCACTTCACCACTGTTCAATGCAAATCACATATTTTGCAATTAAAATCTATTTTAATAATTTCAGAGAGTGATTGGCATTTATTATGTAAAACACAACACAGCTCTACTAGCTCTAAACCAGGGGTGGGCAACCAAGGACCAGGATTGCCCTCCCCTGCTCTAAACGCTGGAGAGAATTTGGCTGGAAAAATCTGACACGCTTCTTTGTCACACCACAAATGAAAAGCAAACAAACTGGACTACAACAAAAATGTTGGAGACAATGTGGAAACTATAATGCCAATCACAGTCATGTTTTCTGGTCATGCACCAAATTGCAACCTTTCTGGGATGACAGTGTTGGACTTTTGGAGGACATCTTAAGATACAAGGTTCCCGGGGACCCTTGATTTCTATATCTGGGATTGATCCCAGAAGGAGTTATTAAGAAAGAAGACAGGTACCTCCTCAAAATAATGATGGTTGCCTATAAGAAGGCCATTACTAGGAACTGGTTAAAAAGTGATGCTCCACAAACAGGGCACTGGATGGTCATTATGGAGGAGATCTATGCAATGGAGAAAATGGTTTTTCATCTGCAAATCAAAGCAGGTGACTTTGCACAAAAATGGAGGAAATGGACATCTTGCAAAAACTGTCATGATATGTGTGTCTAGTTTGTGTTTCCTGGTTTCTTGTGTTTAGTTTTGTGATTTATTATTTTCTTGTGATTATGTGGATTCATTTTTTGTGTGTTTCTAGTTTGTGTTTTCCCTGAGTTCTTGTATTAAGTTGTGATTTATTTTCCTGTGATGGTTCTGTGTGTTGGTTCTGTGTGTCATGTCCTTTTAGTTGGTGTTTCATGTCCTGCGTGTTTTCAGTGTTTTCTGTGATGTCACTTCCTGTTTTATTTTGAGTCTTGTCTCTTGTGTTCCTGTTTCCTGTTGTTCACACCTGCGTTGATTGTCTCGTCTGCACAGTCTTCCCTGATTGTCCTCTCCACCTGTGTTCAATTAACCCTCGTTACCCCAGTGTATTTAACCTCCTGTGTCTCCTTGTGCTGTGCCAGTTTGTTGTCAAGCTTCCAGTGGTTTCCAGTGTCTTTCCAGTGCCTTTCAGTTTGTGTCTAAGTTTTCTGTGTCTAAGTTTCAGTGTCTTACCACTCTAGTGTCTTAGTTTTCTGTGTCAGAGTGTTTCCAGTGTTTTCCAGTGTCATCTCGAGTTTACTTCCAGCGTCTTGTTTTCCCCACTTGTTTTGTTCCTGGGTTTTGGTTTTCTCTAGTGGTTTTGGTGTTTGCTCATGGGTTTTGAGTTTTTCTAGTAGTTTTGGTTTTTCTAGAGTTTTAGTAGGTTTCTGTTTTTCCAGTTTCCTTGTGTTTTAGTTCTAGTTTTCTAGTGTTTTGAATTTTTGTTCATGTTGGTATTTTTCCTGCCGCGTTTTGGTGCAGCGCTTTTGTTTCTTCTTTTTGTTAAAATCCCTTTTGTTTTGCTGAAGATCTGCATCTTTGCGTCCTGCTTCCTCCAACCTATCTCTGACAAAAACAAAGACAGTGCTCACTCAACTGACTGAGAATTTGTATGCCCCCTTCTGTATTACTTTACATTTATTTTCTTTGTTCCTGCTGTCTCTATATAAACAAAACTAAAGAGTTTAAAAAAAAAAATCTATTTTAATAGAGGCACAATGTCACCAACTAACCCAGTGGTGAAATGTGATTTCTTGCTAAACCCTGAGGTTGACTAAGGACATTTCAGTCACTACTGTTAATTTCTGCTTTTTATTTTTACTTCCTTCACCGAGCGATTTGGACACAACAAGTGCGATGGTGCAAAAACGGTATTTGTGTTGACAGACATGACCTTTTTCTTTGGCATCAAGCACACTAACTGAACCCTCATTAAGTTTCTGTACATGTGAAGGAACAAGCTTACACCCTGTCAGTCACTTTCACTCTTCCTATTAAAATGTTTTGATTACACCTAGTAGTTAGTAAGTCATGCAAGCAAATTCATTTTTCATTCATTCATCTTCTGTATCCAAATTAGGTGGTGAGGGTCTGCTGGAGCCCATCCCAGCTGACAAGGGGCGAGAGGCGGGGTACACCCAGGACAGGTCACCTATCACACTCACACCTATGGACAATTTAGAATAATCAACTCACCTAACCAGCGTATCTTTGGATTCGGAGTGCCCAGAACCTTTTTCCTGTGAGGCAGCAGTGTAAATTCATTTTTCTTTCACCTTTTTTTAAAAGATAGGATGCATCAAAATAGAAATCTGAAGTGTGTAGAGTCAAACCTCAACTGTTCAAACTTTGTAATGCAGCACGCATCAAAAATAGTTTCTTTTAAATAATTTGAGCAAAAGAAGTTTTCATTCAAATCTCAAGTGCAGGAGAGATGTTGTGTTTAGAAATCAAGTTTGTTATTGTACTATTATCATCTGTTATTCGATAGCTAATGTGTTTTTCTTTTCAGAGACAATGGTGAAGGTTGTGCACTGGGGTTAGAAATGTAATTGCTTATCACTTCTCCAGCCTGGTGTTCACATCATTTGGGTCAATTAGTTAGTTATTGTTATCCAGGCTTTTCATGGTTAGATAACAAATAATGAACCCAACCCTGTGAGCATGGGTTGGGCTGCAGGGTTCTGTCAGTCCTTTGTTCCTTGTTTTGTTAGCAGTTTTGTCACAATTTTCCAGCAATGAAAAAGCCATTGTACATACAGAAGTCACGATGCTCCCCACCCAAACACATGCTCATTATTTGAAGGTAAATGGCCATATAGCTGTCTTTCCTGTTCCTCATTGCACAACCACGTCTCACAAATACAACCTATTACTCATTTAGCTGTTGCTCTGTACACTTGAGTTAATACTGTACTGGGTTTACCGCCTGGAAGAAGGAAATTTCAAATTTCACATTATATTTTATTATTATTTTTTAAATTTATCATTGTTATAAAAGAATATGAATTGCTTCCTCTTTTCAAAGACTTTCTCAAGTTCATCAGTTTCTGTGTTGTAACACTGTCGGCCACTGGCCACAGCGTGGCAACATCAGTAAAGCAGCAAAACAGAGAAAAGCACACGCAAACGGTCCAAATCCTCTTTATAAAAACTGAATGAATACAATACAATAGAACGTAATAGAATAGAAAAGAACAGAATACAATAGAATAGAACGGAATAGAATAGAATAGAATAGTAATTTATTGTCATTACACACAGGGATGCAGTGAAATTAAAGGTGCTCTGCACAGTGCGCTGCAGGACAGGACAATACAAACACACACAAACAGGAAGATCTTCAGAGGGTATTTCTCCTTCCATCCATCCTCTGTACCCACTGATCCACAGTCTGGGGGACTGGAGCCTACAACCATGCATGGTCTCAGGAGGAACCTACCTTTTTTGATAATTATAATGATAAGAATAAATAAATACTTGAAGCAGTAGAAAAAACAACAAACGTTAGAAATAGTGCAACGATGTAAGCCGGTGGTGGAGATGTTAGTGCCATGTACATGAACCACATTGTTATTCCCCCTTATTCCTTGTCTTCACTTAGTTCCTTAGTTTCAGTGAATGAATAAAATGCCTCCACACTACTTACAAAATTACTAAAAACCAAAACTAAGAAACTAAGGGACAGTACACACAATTTACACACTGGCTTCAGATCAGGTTTGAAGGAAAATTTAAAGAAGGTGGAGAAAAAGATTTAAGGCACCTCTTAAACAGAAATAATAAGAAATTGTAGTTTCAAGCAAAAATATCAAAAACTAATATACAAATATTGATAAAGGTGATATGTTTCTCAGTGTTTCTGTCTATACAATGAGCACTGCCATCAGTAGCACCTGTTATGGCATTTCGAGTTTTCTAAATGATATTACACGTGTTATCAATTGACCAGAAGTCGTAACTGATTACACAAAGAGCATTTCCTTCAACACTTAGAGAAGGAAGAAGGAAATGCTCTTTACTGACAGTAGCTTCAAGTGCGTAGACCCGGGGGCGAGGCCTCCGTCCTTCACACTGAATATAAAGAGGGTGGCAGCGTCTGACAGAAGCATCACAAACTCCAGATCTCAGAGAGCATCTGAAAGCTTCTCAAGTATCTTCATAGACACAGGAAGGTAACAACTCTTTTTCTGTTGTTGGTTATTGTTGTGTTACACAGCGCTTGAGAAGTCATTTTATGCATGTCTTCTGACCAGCACAATTTAATTTGCTTTTTTTTGTTTGTTTGTTTACAGACTTTGGTTTAATTATTTGTTCCAGAGATGATATTCTCTGTCCTTCTTATGCTGGGCATCTGCCTGATGCCCACTCACTCCAAACCCACAGGTGGGCCATAACATCCACACTGTGGTCATGTTTCTACAGTAATTACCATGTTTGTTTAATCTTTGTTCCATCAATAGATATTCAAATGTATTTATTTCTTTGCAGGCGAATATTTGGGCAGTCCTCTTCTCCAGCAGTGTTTTGAGGAGGCAAAGAAAATTGTGGATGATGCGTACAAGTACTCCAGAGAAGAGTGAGTTCATCTCAAAGATGATCTTTTAATCTTGCACAAATTCCTTTGGTATCGAAGTCATTCATTAGAGACACTCTAGCTCCACAGAGACGACCAGTGTGAGCTTTTTTGTTCACCTGTGTGACTTTGTGTCTTTCAGGAGTCTGAGGCGAGTTCGCAAGGACGTGGTGAGTCCTCACGATGCTCTTCGTCTCCTGAAGCAGCCTCGAGGTGACACTCGCTCCGCCGTGAGATCCGCTGACTACATGGGACAAACCCTCCGTCTGCTGCACGACAGGGTTCACCATGTGCACAAACGCTCACTCAACGCCACAGGTCAGACATGCAGCCGCCACAGCAGCACAACACACACAGTGCTCACATTGTTTTTGTGACAGCTTTTTCCTGGTTTCATGGATGATGGTCTGAGTCACAGGCGAGCACTTCAAAGCTGTAATCAGCTTCCAGACGTGTGAAGCTGACAGGTGTTCACACACACTCTTTTCACATTTTTCAGATTTGCTCAGTGAAGAAGACCTGAGAAAACTGGCAGAGATCACTGGATGTTCAGCTCGAGTCAGACCTCCACAGTGCCTCAGCACGCCGAACGTTAATGTGTATCGCACCATCACCAGCGTCTGCAACAACCTGTAAGAGAAACAGTGTGATGAAATTCACTTTAAAAAACAATGACAGTCCCTTCTGTATTTTGATGTAGCACCAGCTTTCAGTCCATATCCTGCACATGTTCTCCAGATTTCCACATGCTGCAGATGTAGGGATAACACACTTCATAGTTTCTTTACAAAAAAGAGTTTCTGTGTCGTCTGTGTTGAGTTAATGGAAACTTGTCAGGAGTTGAGTATCGCTCAGGAGGAAATGCTTGTGAAACTCCCCTTAGCATCTTGGGCCATATACCGCAGAAGATGTGTAAACTTCTCTGAGATTTCTTAAGCAGTCTTTCCAAACATGACCATCTTTTGATGTGCTTTTAGAAATAACCCTCGCCGCGGAGCCTCCAACACCCCCTTTGCCCGCTGGCTGCCAGCTGAATATGACGATGGCATCTCCCAGCCAAAAGGATTTCAGAACCGAACATTCAACAACTTCTTGCTCCCACTGGTACGACCTTCACATCCCAGAATCTTATCTCGCTTGATGTGGGTCGATTTGAAATAAAAACTTTACAACCCTCTATTCTCAGGTGCGACAGGTGTCCAACAACATCCTGAGCACGAGGGACCAGGACGTGGTCAGCGACAGAGAGTTCACACACATGGTGACCTTGTTCGGCCAGTGGAACGACCACGACCTCACTTTCACACCTTTCTCTCCGAGCATCCGCTCCTTCAGTAACGGGGTGAACTGTGACGAGAGCTGTGAGCGCACTGAGCCATGCATCCCCATCCCGGTAGGTGTCAAAGTTCAAACTCCAAACACACACAAGTTCTTGTTGGGTTCCCCTCACTAACCCTCTGTGTTCTACAAACAGCTCCCTCCTGGTGATCGCCGCGGGCCCAACGGTCCTGACAACTGCATCCCTGCCTTCAGATCCGCCCCCGTGTGTGGAACAGGATACTCGGCCTACAACTTTGGTGGAGAGCCCAACAAGAGGGAGCAGATCAACGCGCTGACGGCCTTCCTGGATCTCAGCCAGGTGTACGGCTCTGAGGATAAGCTCGCCCTGTTTCTGCGCAACCTCACTGATGATGGCGGCCTGATGAAAGTTAACACAGAGTTCAGAGACAACGGCCGTGAGCTGCTGCCCTTCCACCCAATGCAGGTTGAAATGTGTGCCACTCGCAGAAGAATCACCAACAACACAAACGCTCGGGAGGTGCCCTGTTTCATTGCAGGTTAGTTTTAACTAACATTTCTGATAACTAATGAATGCTAAATCAATAAATACGTAATGTTTTATAGATTAATGATAAACCATTGGAGTAGAAATAAGAATTATGGACTGCAGGCTGCTGTGACACTTTATTTTAGACCCTCCACTTAGCATATAAGCACTATACAAACCTCCTAATGATACACTGTTGTAGTTGTAAGCAGTTGTAAGGACATTACTTGATGTTTTAACTCATGTCTGTGTGTTAGGTGATGTTCGTGTGGACGAGAACATCGCTCTGACCTCCATCCACACTCTGATGGTGCGCGAGCATAACCGCCTGGCTCGTTCGCTGAAGAGACTGAACCCACAATGGGACAGTGAGACTCTGTACCAAGAGGCCCGCAAGATCATGGGTGCTTACACACAGGTAGCTGAACCTGGGAGTCAAACTGCAGTCATGTTGTTTTTTTGTTTCGAATTCAGTGTCACTGACTCGGATGAAATCTGTCTCCCTCAGGTGTTTGTGTTCAGAGACTATCTGCCACACATTGTGGGTGACGACGTGATGCGCAGACAGCTTGGCCGCTACCCGGGATACAATGCCAACATAGATCCCAGCATCTCCAACGTCTTTGCCACCGCAGCTTACCGCTTCGCCCACCTGGCAATCCAGCCATTTTTAGCCCGTCTGGATGGAAACTACAGGGAGCACCCTCAGTTCGGCAATGTCCCCCTGTTTAAGGCCTTCTTCACCCCCTGGAGAGTCGTCTTTGAGGGTGAGCTTCACAAAGAAAAATCACAGCCACCTCCTGTTCATTCTGTCTCCAACTGTCCCACTAACTTTTTCTCTCTCCAGGTGGAATCGACCCCCTGCTGCGTGGTTTGGTCGGCCGTCCCGCTAAACTCAACACCCAGAATCAGATGATGGTGGATGCTCTGAGGGAGAAGTTGTTCCAGTTTGTGCAGCATCTTGCCTTGGACCTGGGATCTCTTAACATGGCGAGAGGACGTGACCATGGCATACCAGGTACATGCCTCACTGATTTTCAGTCTTTGTTTCCAATGTCTCATCATGTTCACAATGGTCCTCACCTACTTTGTCTCATTGTTGTTTACTTCTCCAGGCTACAACGCCTGGCGCAGGTTCTGTGGCCTGTCTCAGCCCAGGAACCAGGCCGAGCTGGGCCGGGTGTTGAACAACACCGACTTGGCCCGCAGGTTGCTGCAGCTGTACGGTACACCCGACAACATTGATGTCTGGCTGGGAGGTGTGGCAGAGCCGTTTGTCCGCGGCGGCCGTGTGGGGCCTCTGTTCGCCTGCCTCATTGGGACCCAGTTCCAGAGGATCCGCCAGGGTGACAGGTCAGGATATGTGTGGATACATGCACGGATCTAAACAGCATTAATTATGTACATGTGGGATACTGAAGGTGTGCATCGACACTAATCTGTTTCTCTCCTCTCAGGCTGTGGTACGAGAAGCCAGGCGTCTTCACCCCGAGGCAGAGGGCCGCTCTGTCCTCTGTCAGGCTGTCCAAGATCATCTGTGACAACACTGGCATCACGTCCGTCCCCACCGATGCCTTCAGTGTCATCTCAGGCAGTAACCGACTCGTCCGGTGCGCCAACCTCCGAAGACTGAACCTGTCGGCCTGGAGGGATCGACCCTGCAACAGAGGTGAAAACACTGGAACAAACCTTTTAACCCTCAGCTCAAAATTCACAATCATCTGTCACCCAAATATAACTTTTTTCTTTTCTAATTACTTCTGCTTATGTGTTGTTCGCTCTTGCTGCTACAGGTGGTAACTGTAATCAATTCAATGACGATGAATTTGATGAAGGAGAACTTGAAACTGATGAATTTGTTGAAGGAGAAACTGGAGAAGGAGAGGTCAGTTCTAAGCAACAACTTGTGCACGACACATTTTAAAAAGCACAATGAAGTCACACTTATTAGAACGTGCAAATCAATAATTTACTGATACTGGCACATTTTGAAGAATGAGACTTGATTTAACTTCTGTACCTTGTTGTTATACAGGATATGAACCAGCCGGACAACCAGGGCCTTGAGGACAATGAGGTAGTTTACCCACTTATCCGATTACCTCACTCAATATTTTCTACAGCGTTTATAATTGTCAGTGTCTTCTAAACAGCACAAAATGTTTAATATTAAATCTAAACACAAGCAGACACAGTATTTATGAAGTCGTTTTACCAAGAACATAATGGAGCTAAATTCTGTAATTCTTCATCATGAAGTTTAAAACAGGAACCAGATGGATTTTGTATGTGTCTTGTTCAGACACTTGAAACATTGTAATATCAGAAATTCAAAAGTAGTTGTAAAAAAGATCCCCATAGTTCAACTGTTTGGCAGAGATGTTTACAGATACGTGTCAGTAAATGTAAATAAACTTAAAGCATATTTTAACAAAACTAAGTCATTAAAGTAAGCTTAAAAATTCAGCCTTTTAAAATAATAAAATATCCAAAATAAATAAAACTATGCAGTGAGACATAGAAATAAATTGCTCCATCTTGAAACTAAACAAAAAAATAATTCAACTTGTATCTATGATCTTATGGAAAACACTTGTCAGCTGGACTACATGTGAACTTTGTTCCAGTTTTGTAGAAAATGAATTTTCCTTTCTTATAATCTAGATGATATAACAACAGACTTTTCCCAGATAATCTGATGAGTTTTTTCATGAAGTCGAACCTAGAAATGTGGGTCATTACAAGCCTAAATATTAAATAATTTTTTTTAAGTATTTTAAAGTAATGAATACTCGTGTTTCTCTACAGATCCAGTAGGACCCTGCTCGACCACCAGCACTCACCATCAGTGCCACACAGCCACAGTCGTCTGTCTTTTTGGTCCACCTGGACGAGTACAGCTCATCCTGAGACTGAATCGTCAGTTTACATCCGGTGGTCCAAAATGAACAGAACATCACAGCATGCAGACAGACCTGGTGACCATCAGCTCAGCTTTCTCTGAACCTCCTTCATCACTGCATGAAGTGAGAGCACAACAATGAACTGATGCTGTTTGAGGGATCATCAGGGAGGTCAACAACTTGTCATCAGGGAGACACGATGCTCTGGGTGGAGACCAAAACTGTCTTCTCAGGACATCTGCTCTTCACTGTGAGACACAAACAGACTGAACCATCACCTCCCAACACACCAGTGGTCTGTCTGCACCAGGATTTCTTATTAGTACTTCATCTCTGCACTGAACTTTACTTTACATTAACTAGGTATATCAGTTATCCATTATTAATAATGACCTTTTTTTTTCTTTTGGACCAATGATTGAGTCTTTTTACTGTGCACGTGTTTTATATTTTACGAAAAGATCAAAGCATTTTGATATTTTTAGCAGGTATTTTCATAAAATGTGATTGCAGAAACTCTGTTACAGTGTGCAGTCTATTGAACCAACAATTTGTCTTTTGCCAAGTTTGATGATAAGATTTACCAGTATTGTTATTCGTATTTTATGCACTGATGAAATGTAAACATGCCTTATAAATGTTGTTCTTTGTCTGCAAAGCTTGTCTTACAGCAACGTTGTTATCTTGTGTTTGATTTTGCATTCAATAAAAAAACTGAGCCACAGTAAACACAGTGTGAATGGCTTCTTATTAAAGTGAATAATGAACCGTGAAAGTAGATGATAAACTTTCAGAGAATTATAGCCCAGACTCTGTTTATGCCAAGAAGACAGCAAAAGAAGTTGGAGATTATCTAAAATATGAAAAACATTTGTTTATCCTGAAATAAATAATCCTGCTGGATGTGTTTAAATCATTCTCTGCTACTGAGACGAGGATTTCTTTCAACAAACGTAAGCTGCAAGAAATGTAAAACATACCAGGAGGTCTCTGCACAGTTTTTTGTTTTTCACAGCAGCTTCTTTGTGTTTCTCCTCAGAAGACTTTTTTATTTTAACACTGACTTTATTCATCTAAAGATTAAAGATCAAACAGGTATCACCTGTGAAAATCATCTTACAGTATGTCTCCTGTAGATGGAGCCATTGTCCTTTTTTGCAAAAAATTGTTTGATAAGTGAACCAACTGATTCATAACTAGATCTTTAATTGACTGCAGGTTTTTGTCAAAGCCATACGTTCAGTTTTCATCTCTCCATTTACTGTCTCCATCTTTCTTGTCTTATTAAATGCATTAAGGACGTTTGAACCTGTCCACCATGAGCTACAGGGGAGGGGAAGGACAAACTAACACATGGACATTGACACCTGTGGTTAACTTGCAGTATATTCTGCAGCCCGTCTGAGCTGCACGTGTTTCCACTGCTGAAGAAAAATATGTTGAGGAGATTTTACTGAAGTTTCCAGAGGAAACAGGTGAATGTGAAAAGAACCAAGAGCGAGTGAGCAGAGATTCAGATAGAGGAATTTCTTGCTGAGACGGTAAAGTGTTAATTACTGAACCTGTAACAGTACATTTTTCTGATTACTATGTTTCTGATACATCTGTTACTTAGCAACTTAAATTCAAAGATTAAGTGTTTGGCAACGTGCACAACTCTGCAAATTTAAGTAAATCTATTCATCACCAAAACCTCTTCTTTTCATTCTTGTTATTCCTGTTATTCTTCAGAAAAATGTTTTTATACCGATATCTGGGTGAGTTAAAGTGGCTATCATTTGTATTTTTATATTAACTATGGATCACATGACTATGAAAGACATCACATGTCATGTATTCATAGGAAATGAGCCCCCAACAACTGCCCTGAGCTTTACAGATTTTTGTATCATCTTTCTTCTTTTACTTTTTCCTCACTGTTTCGGTTCACTCTCACAGTTTAGTTTTCAGCCACATACAGATGTATGTTTTTAAAGCAGAAAGGTCTGAAATCCCACTGTCCTCCACCTGGTCAGCAGCAGGTGGACAGTGTTAGCCGTTAGCTACTGAACAGAGTGGACACTGAGCTGATCTACAGAAGGTGGTGGAGACAAAAAACAGAAGGAAAAGAGATTTAATTATTGACTTATTCTGCTCAGCGAAGAGAGCAATTGTGGTCACATGTCAGTGTTAGTTTACTGATAGTTTTTTACCCCAATAAAACAAAAACAATCAGTTAGTTTTAATGTGAAAATCACACAATTTTACATTCATTTTAGCAGTTTCCAGTCAGAGCACTGAAATCATCTAGTTCCTCATTTCCCAAAACATTTTCTTGTAACGTTACCACAACTGTCTTAATCAGTTTATTTCTTAGGAAATAAAGATATCCTCCCATTAAATGGAATCTCTCCTGATGTCCCTGTGATTGTGAAATAAAAAGGGGAGTGAGAAAATGTAAATGTGCATGAGTAAAGCTTGCTGCTGTGTCTTGATAAAGTGCTCCTCCTCCTGGTAACAGAAACTACAGTGCATGTGCAGAATGCCACGTAGTCCGGCAGACTGCGTGTGTGTGTGTGTGTGTGTGTGTGTGTGTGTGTGTGTGTGTGTGTGTGTGTGTGGTTCAAGCCCAAGAGTAATGGAAACCCAGTATTTATGAAAGAGGAGAAAATATTTGAATTGTCTGTTTCTGTCATAGAGGTCTGAGCTGAGCTGAACCCGATTCGAAGAGGCTGAGTTTTGCAAATGGGTCGAAGAAGAAGAAGAAAAAAAAAAATCTACTACTAAAGGAAACGTTGGAGTGTAAATCTCCACAGACCTGGAGAGGAGATTAAGAGAAGCAGAATGTTATGAGGGGTTGAAGTTTGAAGTGGAGGGATGTCATGTGAAAGTTCTGGGAATAGATCAGAAAAATAATAATTAGTCGTGTGTGTGTGTGTGTGTGGTCCTGTTTCACTTTGATGAGATCACATAAATGGTGACATGGAAATTACTAATTAAACACTAAGCGGGGGAAAAACAGGAGGAAGTAAAACTGATTTTAAAACTAAAGCACAAAGTCTATATCTGCCTGATTTGGAGATAGAGGACTGTACATTCTTAAATACACACCTCACCTCTGCAGCAAAGTGGCGGATGTTTGCCAGATGTTGACTGATTGATGGCACCAAAAAAGTGGTGTTGGCTTTATAGTAAATTTAGCATCACGAAAAGGATGGAGATCCTTTTTTCTCTTTACTCAATGACGTGTCCTGTGTCATTGCTTTCTCTTCTTCTTCTTCTTCTGCATCTCAGACGTGGATTTATTCAAATTCTTCTTGCTCAATCTCAAGTGCCCAAAAAGTCAGGATCGGGGTGAATTCCAGCAACGTGGACAAAAGAACTCGGCTAATTTCTTGCAGATGTGTGTCTGAGATGTGTGAGGGGAACACTGTGCTGCCCTCGCTGGAGAGAGACGGGGCTCTGCACGGAGAAATTTCAATGAATTATGAGCGAAATACATCGGTGACCTGGTACAGCTGGTTCTGACTGCCTGCCTGCCTGTCTGTCTGTCTGGAGATCCAGAGGAGAGAGAGAGGAGGCAACACAGAAACACATGCACATAGTTTGTACTCTCTGGAGGACCTGAACAGGCAGAATCATAGCTTCATAGTGGAAAAATCCTCCAAAAAATTACCTCTAAAGACAAAACAGGAAACATTTACAAGGAAGCAGTTTGTTGCTGGTGTTGCTCTGACTCCAGCAGAAAATATTTTTGTATGAGTCTAAAAAAATGTTTTAATCTTGAAACTAAAACCAAGTGAAACCAAGTCTCAGTTTGACAAATGTATCTTTGAGTTTATGTGGGATATTGAGGCATCTTCATCGGATGTCTGCAGCAGACATTAAATCTTTACCTCTTGAGCAACTCATATAAGTCTGCAGGGAGGATACATTTTTTGGAGCTCCTCTGACTCCGCTCGGCTCTGATTGGTCCGCACAGTTTACACAAGCTGAAATGTGACCTCACGTGACTCTGAGATGATGTGTGCCCTCTGTGATCCAAGAACAATACAAGTGGCTTAACTGTAATTTAGGGCACAAGTTAATCAGTTTGTTCTGTCATTAAATAGAAGCTACTCTCAGACTGTAAAGTATTTTTAGTATTAGTGGCACTTTTTGTTCTTCTTCAGCTACTGTATGGGCAGGCGAGATTTTCACTGGAACAAAATGTTCTTTTTACTTCATAAATCACCACCACACGTTGTTTTTACATTTTAAATATTCACACAAGTTTACAACATTTATGTGGCGGTTTTACCATTTAGTAATGTTATATAGGGCAATATTTTTAGGAGTTGGTTTGAGTGCGTTCACATCAGCCTGCTGTTGATATGATGCACAGTCCTGCCAATAGACTGTTATACTGATCGACAGGTGGCAATACAGCACTAGTAAATGGAAAAATACGGCATCAAAGGCAGGGAAAAAAATGGGGTTTTCAAAGGTTTGATCAGGATCTATATTTATGTATTATATACGTTACACCTCAAGGGTGTAAACAAAAATATCATTTAAAAGACATCTGCACAGTGCACCATTAATGTTTTAGGGAAAAATACTTAGTTGCTACTTGTTAAAAGTATTACTATTAAAAAATATTATGTGGTTCATCAAAACTGAAATGACAAAGCTACGGGGTCATGGGGCCAATGTGGAAGCACAAAAAGGTGCAATTCCTGCAGATGGCCACTCTGGCTCCAATTGACTTCAATTCAGAAATCCAGTGATACTCAGTCAATACATTTTTCCCCCAACTGATTCTGATGTCATTAGTTAAAGTCAGCTCTTCTTCTCAGTGATCTGCTGGTCCATCTGAAAATCACTGCATCATTAAGTACATATATGGCGTAAAACACAAGAAGATTTAATGGTGTGTTTAAATTGATTGACACGTCTGGTCTCCAATGAGGCTTGACCTGAACCCAAGTCTCATACACATTGGGCAGTGTCAGGTTCAAGGGTCAGACCCGCCTCCTCACACCTCCCTTCATATCCAAATATGGTCACTTCTGGCTCCAAACAACCAACATGGCGACGTTCAAATGCCAAACTCCTGGCTTCAAAATGTGAGTCCAGAAAACTAACGGATTCATCCATTCTGTGTACAGCTCTATATAAAGTCTCTGAGTCTTTACACAAGCAACATTAAGGATCATAGGAGGGAGGAAGACAGAAGTTTACACTCTCTCATCACTGTGCACAGTCCCAGTGTTGGATGTAGGCTTTAGCTCCATTTCAATAGTCATGACGCATGAAACACAAGGAATGCTGGTCCTATAAAAAGCAGGTCAACATTTTGGGAAATGTACTTTGTGGCACAGAGTGAGATAAGAAGATTTTTTCCACTCTTACAGGAGACCATAGGCAGCGGCTGGTTAGCTTATCTTAGCACAGAGCCCAGAAACAGAGGGAGTCTCGGCTAACAGGCTGACAGCAGCAGCCACACTAAATGTACAGATATGAGAGTGATATCACTCGTCTCATCTGACTCCCTCCACGAGGCCAGGAGGAAACCAGTGCTTCCTTCTGGCCTTGAATCAAACTCTTGCTTTAAATGTTTGACAGGACTCATTTTGATAAAGGAGCAAAACCCTCTGTTGTTACTACTGAGTTACAAATAGGTCAGTAAACTCAGCAGTTTCCAGGTATGACTGTGACCAAAGCTTTCTAAAAAAAAAAAAAAAAAGTAATTAATGAAATGAGCCATATAATGAGATCCACTTAACTCTATACTGTTGAAGGTAGCCACCCTTGTTTATGTTTTCAGCTCTATTTTGCTTTTTCAGTTTCTCAATCTCGACACAAATGCTCAAACAAAAACTGTTTTTCTAAAGTAAAACTATAATCATCCACTTTCTTTTGTATATAATCCAAATTCTTTGCTTTTAGGTCGACAGCTCTCATAAAGTGTGTGATTTGAGAATCTGTAAAATCCTTGTGACCATTTGCTGTGGTTTCACAGCCATTCTGTGGTCACATGTGTAAATGCTATAAAGAAGTTCCTGCTTTGCTATAGAGAGGAAAATGAAATAAACCCCTCATTGTATGTTTCCCAACCTATGCATTACATCTGGCTTTACCAGCACAGCAGTGATTTGCAGCAAATGACTTATCAGCAGGAGAGCGTGGGGCCGGCCGTCTGCCACCAGACACACAAATGTAGATATCAAGTATCATCTGAGCCTCTTTTTGTTTTTTCATTGAGAGCAGACTAATTATGACCTTATAGAAGATTACTGTGAGATGCATGTGATGAGTGTTTCACGTTTTCAGCACAGCTCCAATGCAGACGGAGGTGCGGCTGAGAGGTTTGTGGGAGATGGTTTTCCCAGAAAAAAAAAAATGGTGCAGGGCCATCAAAGAGTCATGTTTAGGTTTCTGGGATCCTCCTATGAAAAAAGTGGATGAGTGCAGAGACTTCTGGCAGCGGGTGTTGCAATTTGGTTGGGAGTTCATCCAACAGTCAGAGGAAAAGTTATTTATCATGACATTCTGTTGATTTGGAAGAAAAAGAAAAAAATGAAGAGAGTCAACAGAAATTTCTAGGAAAATGAGAATATTATTTATAAACTATCATTCCTATGGCTTTTACCTTAGATAGTGTGCCTGTGTTACACACTGTTATAATATACGTTTGTTCTCTGTGATGAGGACAGACAGTTTGACTGCTGGGAACCACATAAACACCCTTAAAAGAGCCAGACATGGGCAGTTATCAAACACACTTGGCTGGGCATGATCGCACATCACGTCTCCAGTGGTTATATGAGCAGCAGCAGCAGACTTGTGTAACAGAATCAGAAACTCCAAATGCTGAACTCCTCCTCCTCCTCCTGCTCTTCATCATCATCTCGCAGGGCGCATCTGCAAGCTGCAGGAGCAGAGCGATATGAGTTCACACGGATACACTGAAACTTAGCTTTCCTTCTCTGCTCATTGGAAATCCTTCAAATTGACATGAAGGACATTTAAGTTAAAGACAAGTGGCTGCCCCCGGCTCATTTTTACTATTAGCTTTGTCACATTTGTTCTCCTTGAACTCAATTCATGATGGGATTATTTGGCACTCCACTTTACGCATATGCGTGCGTATATTTATTTGTGTTGATCCTGCAAACTGCCCAATCCCAGAGGAATCCGGGTACACCAGGAAGTGTCCCGAGAGGGGCTCTCCGGCAGACGCTACAGTGGTCTCACAACGGCAAGGTTTTTAGCATTTTGAGTCACGGCTCGGAGTATCAGCCAGCGAGGCGGAGAGGCGCACCTCAGGAGCAAGTGCAGGCGCGACCTGTCACCATCATTCGTGATGGGGACGCGAGGCAACAGGACGC
>OOFC01042295.1:0-91948 GCA_900323345.1 Pseudochromis fuscus | reverse complement strand
AGGTCAGTGAACGTGGCACTGTTTACCTCCTGCAGGAGGAAGGTCAGTGAACGCCCCACCGTTTACCTCCCGCAGGAGGAAGGTCAGTGAACGCCTCACAGGAGGAAGGTCAGTGAACGCCTCACAGGACGAAGGTCAGTGAATGCATCACCATTTACCTCCCACAGGAGGAAGGTCAGTGAACGCCTCACTGTTTACCTCCTGCAGGAGGAAGGTCAGTGAATGCCACACAGGAGGAAGGTCAGGAGGAAGGTCAGTGAACGCCACTCAGGAGGAAGGTCAGGAGGAAAGTCAGTGAACGCCTCACCGTTTACCTCCCACAGGAGGAAGGTCAGTGAATGCCACACAGGAGGAAGGTTAGTAGGAAGGTCAGTGAATGCCACACAGGAGGAAGGTCAGGAGGAAGGTCAGTGAACGCCACTCAGGAGGAAGGTCAGGAGGAAGGTCAGTGAACGCCCCACCGTTTACCTACCACAGGAGGAAGGTCAGTGAACGTATCGACATTTACCTCTCACAGGAGGAAGGTCGGTGGACATCTCACTGTTTACCTCCTACTTTCACTTATATAAACCATTCAAATGTAAAAATGTTCAGTTCTTTTAGGACATTTCAACTTGTTTTCAACTTTTTTCTGCTGCTACTTTTTTCTACTATTTCCACCTTTTTTCAACTATTTCTGTTTTTTTTCTATTATTTCCAACCTTTTTTTAACTAGTTCTACTTTTTTCAACAAGTTCAACTTTTTTCTACTCTTCCCAACTTTTTTCAACTATTTCTACTTTTTCTACTATTTTCAACTTTTACCAATTCTTTCTACTTTTTTCTACCTTTTCAACTATTTATGCATTTTGTCATACAATTTTCAGCATTTTTTTTCCAGCTTTCAGCATTCACACATATACATATTTTTTTGTTGTTGGGGTGCCACTAATAATTTGGCACCAGTGAGGTTTTACCGCCACCTATCGACTACCACTACAAAGAGTCGTTCTTGCCTTGTGTTTACAGCCAAGCCGAAAATAAGGGTGCGTTCGATTTGAACTCACGATTATTATGGGTTTACAAAGCTTAAAGGATTTAATAAAAACAGACTGACTTTGTTACTTAATCATTCAATTATATAATTAACCGCTGAACAATTTTGAGCACAAAACCAAAACACAGTTGTTTGGTTACAGGTAACAGTAGCTGAAAGATTCCGCCCGGCAGAACCTCGGTTTTATCTTTAACCATAGACTGGGTATACAAATCGAATGCACCCCGGAAGCTGCCCACCATCATCT
Source organism: Pseudochromis fuscus (assembly GCA_900323345.1). NCBI lineage: Eukaryota > Metazoa > Chordata > Actinopteri > Pseudochromidae > Pseudochromis > Pseudochromis fuscus. The sequence goes on along the minus strand of OOFC01042295.1, from coordinate 90,665 downwards.
CTGGAAACTACAAGTCAGCTGCTTCTGATCCGGAACTAGCTTAATGGCTATACGTCGTCAGGTGTTAAAGGGCGGACTGCACAGTGGAGATCGTCTGAGGAGTGTTATTTAGAAAACTGTACATTTGTGACAGTAACCATGAAGTCGGTGTTTGTCCTCGAGCTTTTCTCCGTGGCTTGTTTTGTGCTGTTCAGCCCAGTGACAGCTAAGGTAAGGCAATGCTAGCTCGGTTAGCTAGCGATAGACAGAAAGAATGATGATGGATTACTCAACCTACATTTTATCTCCTTAAATCTTTCTAAAAGATGAACTATCTCTCTATTTTGTCAGCTTGATCAGCACTGGAGTTAAAATGTTAGGACTAAATATTAGAGTAGCTAAGCTGACTCTCTTAGGTAAGCACATTTGTGATTGTGATTTTCCAGAGACAATCAGAAACACCATGTTGTTGTTGATGATTTTTCATATTAACCTCCAACCGAGTGTCATAATAGTATTTTATTTATTTTAAATGGGCATTATTACAACCACAGAGGAACCCCTTTTACAAGCTGTTGTATTTAGCCTGGTGTACCTGATGATGTGGACTGTGACTGTGCTGTGTGGGAGGTGGATCTTTAATGAACCAATGTTTTTAGTAAACAGCGACTGTGGTTCAGTAGTTGACATTTCAAATCAAAGGCTATGAGTTGGTTTTGGTGTATATAGATACTTCTGAATAAAAAACAATGATTATGACAGTAGCCATAATAGTTTTATTTTTATAGAGGTTTTTAAAGCGAAGTGACGGACATTGATAACAGCATCAAAACAATAAGAAATAATTAAGATATTTTGGTTTTTGTGAGGACTCTGCCTGCTATAGTCTGGACAACCTGTAAGTTTTGTAAACTCTGTTGAGTCAAACGTGTACAGAGAGTTACAGGAGACCAATGTATGAAATAATGTATGACAGTCTTTAGGTAACCTTTGTTTGAAACTGAGCTGATTTTGCCTTTGGAGCTGCAGAAAACAAGACTGAGTTCTTCCTCAGACTGAGGTTGTCATTAGAGATAACTCCAAGGTCCAGGTTTGAAGTAAAACTATTAACTGTGGCAGGGCCAATGATGAGGTCTTTGAGAGTAGTAATCTGATTAAAATCATTTGGTTTAAAAGAAAAGTACAATGAAAATGTTTTTATTTTTAGACAACTTTAATCTGCAAAGTACTTCACTTGATTTAAATTAAGAGAACACAGGAAGCTTAAAATAGTAAAATGTCAAACTACATAACAGTGTTGGTGTGATGAAAAAGTTGACAAGACACAACAACCAAATAAAAAGATTTATCTGTTACAGAACTCAGAAGACATCCGCTGTAAATGCATCTGCCCGCCATACAGAGAGATCGAGGGACAGATCTACAAACAAAATGTCTCTCTCAAAGACTGGTAAGCTCAGAAATGTGTCACTATATGTTCCTGAGTTATAAGACCTGGCCATTTCGTGCTTACTACCAACTTGTTCATTTTGTTGTCTTGTCAGTAACTGTCTCCATGTAGTTGAACCCATGCCGGTGGCTGGAAACGATGTGGAGGCTTACTGTTTACGCTGTGAGTGTAAATATGAAGAGAGGAGCTCAGGAACCATCAAGGTAAGTTCATGTTGAAGCACTGTCAGAAAGTGTGGGTTTTTTTTTGTTTGACCTGTTTTGTTCCTTACTTTCTTATATGACTGACCCTAATGATGATGTTCAGTACTGATTACTCTGTTTTTAAATAATCAGTTGATTCATAAAATTACAGTAAACAGAGAAAAAAATCACTGTAAACATAATGAATTCTCTGTTTGTGTTGTACACATGCCATTTGAAAAACCATTGAAAAGTAATCATTCTGCATCTTTAGGTTACCATCATCATGTACCTCTCCATTTTGGGGCTGTTGCTGCTGTACATGGTCTACCTGACCTTACTGGAGCCCATTTTGAAGAGGCGTCTGTTTGGACACTCACAGCTTATCCAAAGTGATGACGATGTTGGGGTATGTGCTTCTTTTCATTTCACAGCAGTGCAGCTAAAACACAAGCAGTACCACAACTGACCTCATACAAACCATTACTGTAATGGTTTATATGAGGTCAGTTGTGGTACTGCTCTGTTACTCTGTTACTCTTTCTTTGCCCATGACAATTTTAATGTGTGTAAATGTCCTTTTATTGCACCAAGTGTCACGTGGGAGTTGTGCTATGTGGGTAAAATTTAACAAGGTTATCAGCCCCTCCAATCATTGTTGAACCCCTACGCAGGGGAAGGTTGTTGAATAGGTGGATTTGTGCTGTGCTTCAAACGCCTTGAAGGTATCCACATTCAACTGAATTAAAACATGGGAATTTGACACAACTTTCTCACAGCAGCTAAACTCATATGAACAGATGATGAGATCACTGCTTGTAGATGTGTGTCAATGTAGCAAAAGCTTGTGTTAAACTCAAACTAAGTGAAGTTAAAAGTAAAAATTTACCTTTTACATAAGCCTCTCTGTCTGTTTCAGTAGATTGTTCTCTGTGGCATCAGAGAATGTCCTGGTTAACATGTAGTAGCAAATCAGAAAGAAAACTAAGGACTGGAAATCCAAAAGAAAACTATGATTTTAGACAATCATACAATTAAAGCACATACAAACACTCACACATTTCTTACCTCAACCTAATATTTGACAATATTCAAAAGTTAGTTACCCTATAAAACCAATGGTTTTCCAATGACAGCAAAGACCATGCACAGACAAAGGATCTACCCAGTTTGTTTTACATGTTTAACTCTGATTACATATGTTTCAGACTTTAACATGATTGAAAACACTCCTGTCACATAGGAGAGGCAGAGTTATGCTCTGGGGATGTTTTGCTGGTTCAGAGAATATTTACCTAATATATCTTGATGTTTTGGTTGCTATAGGTGTTCAGTTGTATTTTACATATGTTTTGTGATACTTGTTTTCAGTAAAAGTTGGTCAAATGGGTTTTATAGGGAGATCCCAAACTTTTGAACGGTAGAGTAGTTGTTAGCTTCCATTCTTAATTATTTGATATATATATATATATATATATGTATATAAAATAAATATTAAAATGCTCAGATTGAATATTAAATACTTACATTTTGGTCTCCAACAGTATGTTTAGATATGACAAAAAGGAAACTGTAACTACCTTTGCTTGAGAGTGGAGAGGGACTACAGCTGCTTTGCAGTGTGTTTTGACTGGCAGACTTCAGGCATGAGGAAGTGTTACATGAGAGCATTTGCTTGAAAAAAATCTTGCTGCATAAATATGTAACTCAGCAGAAGTCTCTACAAGAAATTTCTCTTTCACCAGTATGATAGTGTTCTGGCTGCTAAGAAGATTTTGGTGCCACAGCAGCGGGACAAACGTTCCCCATCAGCTCATTAGATGAACCTGTGTGCAAAATTCAGAGCTAACATCTGTAGCAGAGCAACTTTATCCTTCACTGTGACTAGGCTGAAAACAGAGAGAGAGGAAAAATGTGTAACTTCCACTTTAATTATAGAGGAAATGGTGGGTTTGTAATGTTTATCCAATCTTTGATACAGAGAGGCTGCTTGACTGATAACTCTCACACAAGCACAAACTACAAAGAACAAAATCAGCTTTTCAACTCTGTGGAGCAGTGATCATTACTGTACATGACTTTATATTGTGTCTTGGTAATTATAATATTAACAACTTTATTTAACTAACAACAACTATTACAAAGTACTTCACAGAAAGATGTCAAACCAAGAAAATATAAACACCAGATGAAGCACAGCTCAGTCCAACAAATTTAATTTTATCAGATTAGAAGCTGAAAGTATGAATGCACAAAGACTCAGAATAAAGAAGAACAAATAATGAGGTCTAAAATTGTGTTTTTAGAGATTTAATGGGGTAAAAAGTCAGAAAAGTATAGTTTGGAGCTGATGCATTCAGTGCATCCAGTAAAGGGAACTCCATTGAAGTGTGATCCATGTATAAAGTCTGTGGATGGTTTGATAAATGTCCTCAAGAGAGTTCACTTTAGATAGTGTTATTTGAAAATTAAAAATATCTGTGGGTTTGGAGCTACGTAGAAGAAGTGAACCTAACTCTGTAGGCCTCTGTAGCCTGCTCATCGTCTGCTGGATGGTGACAGTCTGAGATGTATAATAATAATTATGAAAGAAAAAAAAAAGACAATGCCTCAGATCCCGAGTATCAAGGTTGATTCTTTTCAACTGTCCAACAAGAATCCAATGGTATTACAGGAGTGTCATGCTAAATTGGTAGAATATTATTTTAAAGGTTATCATTAAAAGCCGCTGTGTGCATTTTCCCATTATGTTTTGTAAGGAGTTGAGCAAGATGATATGACTTATCTGTGATGTCTGTCAGACCTTTTCAGGTTTATCATTGTTTCTGTGTTTTCAGGACCAGCAGCCTTTTGCCAACGCTCATAATGTTCTGTCCCGTTCACACTCTCGACCCAACATGCTGAACAAAGTGGAGCATGCTCAGCAGCGCTGGAGGCGGCAGGTCCAGGAACAGAGGAAGTCTGTGTTCGACCGCCATGTTGTTCTCAGTTAAATTGCCCTGTGAGTTACTGGTGGAGCAAAAACAAAATAACAACAACAACAACAAAAAAAAACCACTGTGACAGAGCCCTCAATTTATTGTTTTCTTTCTCTCATTTGTGGTTTGAATCTTATCAAGTGTGGCTCATCTGATTTCCTGGCAGGCGCTTACTCAAAGCCAGAAGCGGTTTAGTCTGCAGTCAGCACAAGAGATTACAATGAATTCATTTTTGCACAAAAAATAAACAGCATTTCCAAAAGCAGAGTTTACTCTTCGACTACTAAATGTGAGATCAAGTGTCCAGTCTTTTGATTTTACAAGCCAAACCTGATGTATGAGTAAAATGTCCAGGTGTTGGTTCATCCAAGGTGGATAACTGGATCAGTCTTCTTACTGCACTAATGACCTGTTAGCAAAAGGAATAGAAACATGACACAACTACTGCTCTCACCACAGGAGAAACAACCTTGTGTAAAATGTAAATCTCTCAGCCTTCTTTGAACATGCATGTTTTATAACAAATCTTTTCTAAATGTGTTTTCAATCCTTCATTCCTACCACGATGTTTAATAACTAGTGTGAATTTAATCATTCCATGCGTTACATTAAATTTGATATTTGAAAGTAGTTTCACTGAACCTTGTTGCAGAAATCGACGCAGTTACTTGGTGATGTCATAGTAGACGTAGCTGTACTATTGACCCTCATCTGTTAATGACCCTACTGGAATCAGTACTATCTTTAACTGCCTAACAATGTATAGTCTTATATTTTGGCACTTTTTTTGAGCTTCGTCTAACATCGGTTCCATAATCAAAGTCCTTGTTGTCGAACAGGCAGCATTGGTATGACAGAGGGCTGTTATTCTGAGCTCAAGGGAGTTCATTTTGTGTATAGTTGAGGCGTGTACAATATGGAGAGTGGAGACTGAGCCACTGTTGGGAGACCTATGAAAGTGTTCTTAACTATTGTATATGTGATACCTTTAACTTTGAAATAAATTTATGTAAGATTTGTGATTCTTGAATTTGAATCGTGTTGAATCAGCTGTGTTTATTGCAGTTATCGCTTTGTTTTTGTTTTTAGTTTTGTGAAATGAGCTGCTCATTCACTGATGATCCAGGTTTAAAAACAGGTAAGTAACTTCTGGTGCCTTTGTAGCTCAGCAAATCTCTTGACACTAAGTACCATAACAAGATAACACTGCCACTGAAGCATAGTCATTTGGGACCCAGCTGTACTTGTTTGCCCTATAAAAACTGCAAGCTTGTTTACAGATGAAGTAAATAAGCTCAGCTGGTCAGAGCATGTTAATTTCTTACACATTCACAGAGAAATTCTTAGGAAACAGTAAAAAATATATAGTCGTCATTGAAGTCTATTCAGCCATCTGTTGAACCAAACTGCATAAATTTGTAATCTGGTAATGTTTGATCACTCCCAACATCTTCTTCTCATTTTACTAAGTGATTTCCATACAGCTGCGTCATCGTTTCCTGTGCAGGCCACTTTTCCTTTTTTTCCCTCGTTGCATGCAGTTATACGGAGGAGACTGTTTCCCCAGAAAAAAGAATCAGTTTTCAGGCTGAACAGAGAGAAAGCGACACACAGGCTCAGTTCAAGAATGGATCATTGAGCAAAGTCCGCAACAACACAGAAAACACGGGTAAGCTTCTCGTTTCACCTCCTTAAATGTTGTTTATCTGGAAATCTAAGGAAATTCTTACTTTTTAAAGTAAGTTTTAGTGTTTGTCGCATATGATGACAGTTGTGTTGATTGGGGGGAAACATACATTCCTTTGCATTTGTTGGCATAATTATCGTGGCTGGCTTTGAAATTGTCCACAGACACTGACTTTGATTGATGTCGGTTTACGGTGCCGTCCACTGTTTGATGTTTAAATGTGGAAAGTAACTCTTTGCAGCTTCAGTGCTGCATTAGCATCAGTCCGCCTACAGGGGGCGCCTCAGCCTTTACATTTGATCCATCCTAAAATCAATGGCTTTTGCACTCATCTGTGTTTCACTTCAAGCTCCGTTCAGTTTTTCTTTTGTCTTTCTGAAACACACACACACCGTGATTTCAGAGGATATGACATTGACTTACGTTAATTTCTTGGGCCTAATTGTTCAGAAGTAACATGATCGGATTGCAGCCATCAGATTCTTGATTCTGAAATTAGATCAGTTTATTTTACATAATTTTCCCTCGGGGATCAATAAATTATTCTGATTCTGATTCTGAGGTGACGCAGTGCTGTTTTTTTATCCGGATCGGTATAAATTCAGTATGTGTTCAAGATTTTCAGTAGGACTGGAAAATCTGTGGTGGCAAAAAAAAGGACTTTTCTAAAAGTGACAGAAGACCATCTCCTTAAATACAACAAAGTAATACAACATTTATATCACATTAGTGTATATACACAGATCTATGTTGGAACTTGATTTGTTTATCCATTGCAATGATTAGGTAGGTAAAGTACAGACTACCTGTTAAGGATTTCAATACAGCAAAGCAATACATATGTATATATATTTTGTGACTGCTAATTAATTAAATCACTTTTTTAATCATTTCAACAAAGGAAGCCAAAGGAAAAGGATGTTTGTACTGTTTTATTTTGCTGTTTTCTGTCTTCTCCTCATACTTATACCCACTAGTCTTTACAGAGCCAGTTTCCTATATGATCATTTGTCGTTCATTTTAGAGCATTGCTTATCTGTATTTAGTAATCCTGAAAAGATGCTCAGATCTAATGTTGCTGTGTGAAACCTGCACAACAGTAAGATGTGTTACCTGGCCCTGGATGACAAAACATGGGATTTTTAAAGACCAGATAATTCTGATCCAAATTAAATTTGCTGAATAACTGAGCCCTGGAGACCTTCCCTGACCCTTAGCAAACCTTAAACCATAGTTTCACTTTAAAATATACATTAAGTGGATTTCCTTTTTATCCCTGAAAAGGGAGACAGGTTACCACAATGTGACTGCATAAACAGTCTTACAACATCGTCACAACATAAGTAATTAAAGTACACCATGTATACAGCGTTACACAATAACACTAAATTCATCTTCAAGGTCTCTGAGCCTGTTGTGGCTGCTGAAAGTGAAACGGCCATGAGATAAAGGAATGTCCTTGTGCTAAAATTGTGCTCCTCGTGGCTCCACAGCATGTTGTGAAACTGTGTCTGCAGCTATTCACAGCATTTTTAGAAACAATAACATTTTGTTACTTGTTAGTGAGAGAACAATAAAACTTTTTCAGACAAAACATCCCTGTTTAGAGTTTTCTGTCATTAATCTAAAAACAACTTTGCCTATCACCGATTATCATATCACCATCATTTTATTACTTTATTTTTCTTTGAGTGTTTTTGTATCCCACACTGAATTGGTGATTGATAATGATACAGTACATACTGTACATTAAAAAAAGTGCAGTTTTGAGAGGACTCACTTGTCCTTGTCAACGCTTCTACATAAAGTTCTCAGTATTACTTCATTATTAGTTTCTATCTTAAGTGATGAAGGATGGATGGATGGTTTTGATCTTCATGGGTCATAGATTGAAAAAGGAGAGAGCAACAACAGGTTTAAAATGTACCTGTGAATAATCAAACAGCTGACACTGATATTTTGCATATCCAATTAAAAAAATAAATAATAAGTGTATTTTTTGTGATGTCAAATACTAAGAAGAAACACATGCAGCTGATTTCTAAAGAGGAGTGAACGTCTTTACTCGACAAGTTGTGTCTTCTCCCTCTGTGCTTTCAGGCTGTTGACAAGACGTGTCAACTCAATCCTGGAGTTAAAGAGCTGCCTCAGGTCTGTTTCTGAAACCTGATATAGTGTTTATTGCCCTAAATATATCTTTATGAAAATGGAGCAGATAATTGTGCAGTGACTTTAACTTTCTCTCTTGCCCCCTTGAACCTGTGGAATGTCCAGAAGCTAAAAGAAAAGGATCTGAGATGAATATTTGGAGCGTAGGTGGCAAAAGTTTCACAGAGCTGTGGAATAATCCCTGTGAATGTCTGAGGATTGGTGACTCACGGTTGATCCTTCACAAACACAGGCGAGATTTAGTGATTTTATATGAGATAATAAGCATTTATCCCCTTGTGACTGCGGCTTCTGTCGCTGTGTAATAGAGTATCATCGAGAATCATTTCCAGTGTTGGAGCTTTGCGGTCTGTCCTGAAACGTAGTTTAAAATCATTCACATAAAGTTTTTTCAAGGCTGGCTTAATAGAGAGTTCTTTCATGGCTGGAAGAATTTCATGTATGTATGTGAGTCTATGCTTTGATGCTCCCATGTCATGCAAGAAGAGGATGTGGCTTTTAATGAGAAGTCCAGATGGCACTGCGATCAGTGGAACAATGAATTCCACCAGTTTAAGCTTAGGTTACATTCTGGTAAAACATCCCACTGAAAGCAGTTAGTGCCTCTGTCTTTTGTGCTCAGACAGTGCGGATCTGAAGTGATTCAGGAAGGACAAACCTTTACGAGACCTTGAAAGGTTTACACTGGGTCTCTGAGAAAAGCTGCACAGTGGCAGATCTGTGGGCTTCCTGCTGACTTGATGTTACAAACGGCGATCACGGATGTCTGGGTTTTGTGACTTCCTCTTTCTTCCCAAGCCTGTGGGAAGATAAGACACCACCACTGGCTGAAGGAGGGAGCTGGTTTTATGGATGACTAGTGCATCAACATGGTGTTAAAATGTTACATGCAGTGGCACAGAAAGATAATCAGGAGTGCCTGAGGGATTTCTCTATTAGAATAATTGAAAAATGAAACTGTAGGTGTTCCAGCTATGTTGTTTTGGGACAAAGTGGATGACTTCCCTTTATTTTTTACTTTGAAACAAAACCTAAGTTTTTGTTTGCATACTGTAAAAAAGATCAAAAATGTTGACAGAGGATCCCTTGATTATTTAGATAATCCCATATATATAAATAAATATATATTGTGTGTCTGTATGCTGTGCAGACACATTTTGTTTGTGCCGATTTGTGGTGTTTTGAATACATTTTATTGGGTACTGACCACTTGACCACTGAGGAGCATACTATGGACGTTTGGAATTCATGTGGTTTTCTCATGTTGTTGTCTGGTAGCATTTGGTTGAGGAATTTAAAGAAATGTGCCTAAATGAGCATAGACAGTCTGAAATGCTTTTACAAGATCTGATGATCAGTGAATCTTCCCAAACCACAGCACAGACAGAGTTGAGTGGTTTAATGTGATTGGAGTTAACAAAGATGGGGGGATAATTACTTTTTAAATACATATCATGAACTCTCACATTATATTTAGGTAATTTTCTTATTACATCTTGTGGTCCTCTCCAGTTTCTACCTGTGGTTCAGCTTCAAATCACTTGACTGAATTACTGTACTTACAGAGTGTTTCACTGTCATGCTGACTTAAAGTTTCAGGCTTTTTTTCACCTCTGGTGGGAACATCACTGGTGGGAGGCGATTTGTGTTATGTGCTCTGTTGCACCTGTAGCCACACCCACAAGTGATGACATGTACACCTGCAGCAATACACTGTAACAACAAGGTTGTCAGGGACGCTTTTTATTTGTTGTTCTTTCAGCTACATTTGCTTGAATATCATCACTCTGTGTTATGCTCTACTCTACCATAAGGCAGAGGTATGTGTTGTACTCCTTTACTTGAGAAGACCTAGAAATTGAGAATGTTTTCAATACATTATATTATAGCATCTTAGTGGTTAAACTACCTTCATAACCAGCTATGTTCAGTGAGAGTGATCAATAAATATCATATTTACCATAATAATGTATCAGTGGCAAGGAAATTCAGCTGCTGCTCACTGCATAACTGTACATTTATTTAACCCTTACATACTCTTTGGGTCAAATTTGACACTTTCACATTTGACAGGTGGAAAAATTCCCTAACTGTCATCCTTTCAGACTGAAATTTAATTACTTTGCCTAAAATACACAAAAATTACAATAGTTTAAAATGTTACATGTATGCACAGGTTGTACAAATTTTTGCACACTGAGGCCATGTTGGGTCAAATGTAACTATATATAACTATGTAAATGTTATCTATTACAATAGATAGGTTTCCTGAAACTGTAACACTGCACACTGTGAGTATTTCTTTTATAGGACAGTAGTATAGATTGTAGCTGTAATGGACACTCATCCATTCATTAATGTCAGATAGGCTATTGATACATTGTGAATAGATCTGAAGTTCAAACTTTGATATAGACACTTATCATGGCCCAAACCACAGGGTGAAAACATCAAATATGAACAGTATGTAAAGTATACATGATCAGTGGTAGATTATAACTAAACATATGTACTCACTACAGCACTGAAATACTTTGTTATTTATTAATTTTACAAAATATGACACATTGTTAAAGATTGAACTCCCCAGTAGTTGTTTGAGAATTAGCCACACCATGATCATCTACAACATTAAAGTGCTGCTTGCATAATATAAAGTCCAGTATGATAATATCAGTCTGATCCCATCATTGTCTCACAAATTGTCATAGTGAAAAAAGTGATCACTAGCTTCACACCTTCAATCTGTACCATTACGGTGCTGTATAAATAATATATATAGCAGGTCAGTACAGAGCATGATGAGTACATTCTGTTTATTATACTTAAGTGTGTGACCTAAGTGAGATTTTAATGCATTGCTTTTGAGTTTATGTTTACACTGTGATGATGCAATGTTTGCTTTGTTTTGCAAGTATTTTTAGGCACCAGTACACTTTGGAAAAGTTACAATAGCATCAATGATGTGACTTAGCATAAAAGTAATAGCAGTAAAATAAAGTACAGCAGCCAATATATTGTTTTGATGGTACATGTGACCATTTGAAAAATGTCCACACAAGATAAATCCATTTGGAGGATTTAGCATGTGCAGTAACTTGCAGAATGTTGTTTTTATTCAGTGTCAGGATCACAATCACCTAACAACAAAAAACAATTAAAGCCAAATGTTGACGTAAATTGATTTTTTTGATCTAAGGTGAGATGGAGTCTGACTGACTGGTGGCAGTTTTATAATGTTAGTATATCAGTTTTGTAGTAGATGGTAGTTCTGAAAGAAATGATTTAAAAAAAGAAAGAAAGAAGAGACTTACATATTTAAGTGTACTCATCGTGGATTGGTCTTTGATAAAATTCCATAACTATGCAATAAAGTCACCACAGTGAACTTTGGCCAGTGTTTCACATTCATCCCTGACAAATGAAAGACATCTTTGTGTGTGTGGGTGAAATGTTCCCAGCATGACAATGTGTGTGCAGTGCTGGTTTCATCCCATCAGCAGCCTTCAAGCTCGTGAATATTCATCCACGCTCCTCAGCACAGCCTGACAATAAACAAGGGACCGAGGCTGAATGCCTGGCTGAGGAGACGAGGGAGGAGGGAGGGGGGCAAATCCTGAGGAACGTGTGTGTGTGTGTGTGTGTGTGTGTGAGTGAGGGGGGGCAAACAAGCCGTGTTCATGGCAACAAGTCCTGCCTCTGCCCTCTGCAGCAGGCTGAGAGGAGAGGGGAGGCAGGAGGGTTTTCTCCCTTTTTTTTTTCTTCTTTCTAACTTTTTTTCTCCTCTTCTCGGTTTTGGTTGGAAAGACATGAGTCGGAGTTTATTGAGGAGGGCAGGTATTCGGCACAGCCAGCCAAAGTTTTCCAACGCCTAGACGATTTGGGATTTGTGCGTCGCAAAAAAAGGGATTATAATCTCAAAATGTCAGCAGCAGCCATGGATGTGAGGAGGAGGAACTCGGAGGTAAAAAGAAAAAAAAAAAAAAGCCGCCTGCGTTTTGAAGCGTTATCGACGAGCTACAGCTGGAAGTTTAACATAGCGGCGCAAACAGAGAGTAACTCAGAAAGTCGTGTAAATATGTTGGTAAAAAAGTTGCAAGGTGCGTTTAAGTGTCTCCATGTGACCATATTTGGTCATCGACATGTTGAACGATGAAGTGCAGTAAAGCTGTAACACAGAGGTTTTTTTTTCCTGCTGACCCCTTGAATGAAGAAAAATGTCCCAGCGGATACAGGCAGAAACTCTGTGGCTGTAATTAGACCGAGTTATTATCGCTGAAACATCCAAAACAAACCAAAAATAAGAAAAGTCAAACCAGCAGATAAGCACAAACAGCACAGGACTCTGACCCTGTTGTAGTTTGGATGTTTTTGCCCTTTTTTTGTCTATGGAGAAAAAAAAAACACAGAAATTTTGAATGCGTGTATTTGGTCATTTTAAACGTGGGTGTTTTGTTTGTGAATGCTGCAACTTGTACTGTGCTGTACATGTCTTGTTAACTTTATGTAGTAATATGTTCTCAAAATGCACATGTACATCCAATATGTACATATCACTGTGCTTTTATCTGCAACTCATCTGTGCTAGCAGCAGTTAGTTTTTGGTGTAGATACAGATCCAGATATTTTGTGTCATTATTTTGGTATGTGACTAGATGTAGCTACATATAGTCTCATGACCTGGTAATTTTGGTACAGATCTACATCAATTTAAAACTCCAAACACAGTGATCAGTTATTAAAGTAATGATACTTTTAGAACAACACTGACAAAAGCACACTTTCATTGAGGTCTTTGTAGTTTAAATATGGGAGCCCTGTGTCTGTGTTGAATGTTGTGAGCCTTGAATGTATCTGTTTTCTTAACAGATTACAGCCCAGATCCTTATGATCTTATCTTGTTCAGTATAATGCAAACCCTATTCCTGGGACTGGTTTTCTTTAGCGCTCTTTTTTTCCTCTAAAAACCCTTTTCCATTGTGCAGATCAAACAATGACCTTCCCCTCTCACTGGACAGGACTGTCAACACAAAGCTATCGAGGAAGTTCGTCTCTGTTCCCCATTCAGTTTAACAGGAGAGAGTCTGGCCTGTCACCAAATGCCTTTTAAAGGAACTTTGAATTCCATTTTTTTTCTCCATGTAGTTTTGCTGTGATTTGTTGAGGTTTGCTGAGCCGATACACTGTAGCCCATAGATCAGCTAAGATGGGATGACATATTACTGAAGGAGCCCTCAGTTGTAATTCTTTTAGACTGAGCAGTGTTCCTGAGGCATTTGGTTTTGACAGATTTTGTAGTGTTTGTTTGTGCAGGTCACAAGACCATCTCCTTTAATTTTACCCTCAAGCTGTTACTAAAGTTATCAATCACTGAGTGAGTACCTCCTCTGGAAACCAAAAAATCTGCTTCTGCATTTTGTTGCTTTTTATGAAGGCATTCGAGCTGATGTGCATGTACATGAATTAAGAAATGATGTACATGATGTAGATACTGATTTTCAGTCTGCTAAAAGAATATGATACCAGTGCCTGGGTTAAGGGAGTATCTGTACTAACTGCTGCAGCTGATGCTTGGTTTCACCTTCATATCGCCTGAAGTCACACACCTGATTTCTTAGCTGTGCTTCTGTTTCAGAGCAGTGCTGCTAGGTGAGCAGGTGAACACAGAATCATGCAAAACCATTAAAGGTGCGTTCTTTTGATTACAATTACAGATAGATAAATTTTGTATCGCATGGTGGATCATTCTCGCAGAGCAATGAAAAGTAAGCTTTCAGTGCTAAAACAGATGGAGCGGAGCAGATGGCTTTATCTAAATTAAAGTTTTCTTTGTCAGTTTCCAACAGTGAACTTCCAAAATATCAAAAGCTAAATGTTTGTTGTTGTTCTGAGTATCCCTCAGTTTTTTGAACGACACAAGAGACTGTTGTCTGCCAGTGCTGTCTGTTGATGAACACTTTCATGATGACAGCAACTTGTCAGTCTAAGCCTGCTGCCTCTGCACTATTAAAAAAAGCCTCTTTGTACAGTTTTTTCTTTAGATCTGCAGCCAGCTACAGTGTCATTTAATCTTTGTAACATTATAAGCAATTTATAATCCCCCCCTGCACTGTATATTTAGTGGGGATTTTGCATACCATGTTCCCAAACATGTCATCACCATATCAACATTGACATGCCATGAGTTGTTCTGCCTTTATTTTTTCAGGGTGTTAGTTTATCTAAAATTGCCCGCTGAGATACAATCAGTGCGCCATCATGTTTGAATCCAAACACTGTCAGCTGTGTTTTCAGCTCTTTGTCTGAACCTGTTGATACTCAGAATAAATGATCCGGGCTCTGCATTTACAAAGCCTCTTCATAAAGTAGACAGCCTGTAACCTATAATGACTATAATGTTATTTATAATATCAACAGTGCCACTAATCAGCACCACATCCACTTGCAAACACAATTTGCTCAACTCAACCTAAGCTGAAGATTTTCCATCTTTATCTTCGTCACTGTTTACATGATGGATTCACTTATGAGATCACATACAGTTATCTTAGTTCATTCACTGTCTACTTCCATCAAGAATAGAAATGCTTACGTTATCACCAGTCCTCACCATTTTAAATGTGTGTATTAGTGGAGTAACTCTATACTTTAACTGCTTCACAAACAGCTCCTGTGAGTGTTTTTTGTTCTGCTTCCTACTAAAACTTTTTGGTGAAGGTTCAGGAAATGTTTTCTCTATGGTTGAGTTTATAGCTTGGTTTAAACCAGCACCAACTGTGGCTAAGATTTTGTCACTGGTAGAGATGGAAAAGTTTATGTGTGGTGGTGGAAACTGATTTTTGAATAAGATTAATTGCTTCTAAATACTGAAATATCCAGTTTAATCACAAAAACTGTATTTGCTGAAAAGTTTAACCTGCTTGAAGCTAATGCTGACAAATGTGTTCAGAGTAGAGAAAATGTGCAACAACACAGGTGTAAGGGACACTAATCTTTGTTATTGTTTACTTAAACTCTGACTTCAGGACAAGTGGCAAACAAGAACACATTTTATGCCCTTGAAAAAAAACTTTTGTGTCAGAGGTCAACTCTGTGACACAGATTCTGCCCCCCTGCTGCAGCTCAGATGGATATAAGCCTGTTTTCCACATGCCTGCCTCTGCAGCTGTGCACGCTCATATCTGGGTTACACAGAAGGGGTTTTTCCTCTTTTCCACAAAGAAAAAAATACGCCATGATTACCCTGGAAAAAGAAGCTGAAGTTGCTAAAAAAGGAGATAAAAAAAGATTCAGAGTATTGGTTCCACCTGGTCAATTGAGCTATACAGTGGCAGCATGTGGTAGGGTAATTATATAGGTGTGACTATGTGGAACTGCCAGTAGCACCGACCTTGGTGGTTTTCTTTTACATGGAGACACATAGAGGCTGTCAAAGCCTTAAACTGCTCTCCAGAGAGTCCGATTGTGAACAGAAGACATACATATATCTAGCATGTGCTGTAGTTTTTGTTTTTCAGATGGAAATGTTTGCTTTCCCATCAAGTTTGGCCTTCATCACACACAAGGTTGTATGTGTGTACACCTCACGCACACACACACACCTGTGTTTATTAAAAAAGATTTAATGTGCTCTGTATTAATCCTACTATAGACTGAGTATCAGCTGGATACCCAACTACAGGGATATTTACGCAGCTCCACTCCCACACTGCTCTACTGACACAATTCAACTCAAGTCTCTTTTTGTCCACTGGGGACAAAACTGGTCTTTCTGCAGATATTGAAACAATGGTGCAGATCAGTGTGTGGGCTCATGTGCTGGTGTCTTCAAGCAGGTTGTGATATGTGGAAGCAGCTGAGAATTTACAGAGATTGTTCATTTTTCATTTCCCTATGTCTTTTTGGCTGCCTGCGAGCTCTGTGGTTGTTTTAAAAACCTTGAAGTCAGGTTGCTGATCTGCAGAAATTGATGCAGGACACAGGAGAATTTCACAGTGTTAGGACTTTTTTAACAAATGCTGTTATGTCTGCTGCTGCTGCTGCATGTTTTTGGATTAAACAAAAGGAAATGCCAGTTGAAGGAGATGAAGTTTGTCCAAAATGACGCCAACATAAAACTGTTACATAAAGTCGCACTGTGCTAATAATCTTACCATCGAGTGCCAGGTGCTGAGTGTGCGCATATCTGTGTGTAGTCTTTGCTGAATGAGAGCGACACTCTGGGCTTTGACTCCAGGTGTTTCTGCCCCTCTGCTGTGCTCTGTGAAAACATGCTTTAATATTTTGAATGCAGCAGCTCGGATAGATCGGGCAAATATTAGTACATTCCTGCCTGTGGTGGGGGGAACTGTGTATCAGATCATCTGTCAAATGTGACAGCGCCAAGGACATGTGGACTCTCTTTTAAAGATATTTTACCTAATGGAGTCAGTCTCTCTCCTTTACACACACACACACACACAGATAAAATACTTACTTTTCAACCATCCCTCCCTCTCAAGGACGCGTCGAACACAAAGGGCCCTTTTATTCCAGGCTAAACAGTCTAATGGAGACACTGTCATGGTCCCATTTCATCAATTTGCTCTCGTTGCGGAGGGAAATATGTGTCATTTGCATGCCTCTCATGTAATCATGTCTGGATGTTAATGTGACAAAACCAGGGAAAAACCCTGAATTGGCTAACCTAGGTAATTAGGATGATGGTGGTGAATATTGTGCGGTGTAAGTCTGGCTTTGGGGGTTTGTGTTTATGTCAGAGTCGGAGACAGGAAAGATGTGATGACATGGATCAGCAGTGTGTGTGGGGACTTCTCGGTGTGGGTGCTCTGACTCGAATCATGTGCTGTCAGTATGTGTTCCCCATCACCTGGTTGGTCAGAGATATTTTCATTGTTATCCATCAGCAATGAGATGAAACAACAGCCCATTGTCATAGTTTTACAATTTAAAGATTCACATATGTAAGGCTGCTGTAATCAATAAGTTTCTATGAACCATAGATCATAGTGTGATGTAGATGGAGCCACTCAAGGTGATGAAATCCCAGAGATTTATCATGTGGCTCTGCAGCACTGAGCTTTTCAGTTACTGGTTTATGACTTAGGTTTTCCAGCATGTTACTGTTTTGGTTCAGTATTACCATTGTTATCAGAGTTGTTTCCAGCTGGGGCATCCCACTCTAAAAATGAAAAAAAAAAACAACATATTACAGCACCAGCTGTGCACAGACACATTTACACTGGTGAACATAGTGGATCAATCAGCAGCTGAAGAGCCAGATACTTCACTCAGGTGTTGATAGAAACAGAACTGAAACAGAGAAAGGATATCAGACTTAAACAGAAACATAACTACAGTGAACGTCTACTTTTTTATGCTGACCATTATCACATATTACAAAAGCTTTACAATCTGTAATGTGTGGACACAACTGATAGTAGTCCCCTCTGAAACAACAGTGATGGGATCTTTCTTCAGAATTAGCAAACATGCCATCGATGTTGTGATGTGGTGTGTACAGAAAAGAGCAACGTGGTAAGACAGTGTTATTAATGTAAAGTGTATAACATGAATACAGAGGCCAAGGAGGAGAAAAAAGGAAGAAAGAGTGAGAGAGCTTGTGTTTTTATTTGGAAGTGAAACGTGAAATGATCCAAACAGCAACAACTAATCTTAAGAATAAAACCTCCAGGACAAAGTGTGCCCATGTGTTTTCCTGTCCTGCCTCATCCTGTAAAACACCAACTGCTTAACTTTATCATCGTCGAGTGCGTCACCAGTTGTTGACCGCTAACTTGCCTTTGGCTTCAACATCTCAGGAGAAAAGTTGTGTTGAATCTGGTCTAACGCACTTTAAAGGTACTCCAGAGGTTTCTAGAAGTGGTTGTTTACAGGCTGTGATTTTGTGTAGGGAGATGGTATCAGGCCTCAGGAAGTCAGTTGGCTAACGCCTTGGTGTTTACACTACAAAGTCCATGTTGTGACCCATTTCTGTGAGAGTAGGTTTCTCAGTGAATAAAAATGACAAGAATAAACATAGACCTGCTAATAGTGTTTTCAAATTAATGCAACTTAGCTTTGCAGAACTGACTTTGATGTATTTATTTTTAATCAGAAGGATGAAAAATTGTATTTCTCTGTTTTTGCTGATTTTTGCTAGATTTTTTTCTTTGCACAGTATCTTTAAATGTATTGTCATTATTATTATTTAACAAAATTTGTAGTTTTAATTTAGCTTACTAAGGTTGCTTTCTTAAGAGGACAATCCTTGATGCAGTCAATAATCCTTTCCATGACTGTGGTTTATAGGAGTCCTGTTACTTTGTGGAACAACTGTCATGGTGTGTAATAAGTAGTAGTGTTGTAGTCAAGACCGTACCAACCGAGACCAAGACATTATCGAGACTAGAGAGTATCAAGACTGAGACAAGACTGAGACATTTGCAGGTCAAGACCGAGACAAGACCAAGACTCTATTTATCAAAAAAAAAATCACATCAAAACAGAACCAAATGACCAGTATCTTTTTTTAAATTAGGTTTGCTTTTACATAAATGCAACAGCAATAAAAACTACTTTTCCTAGAGTCTCCAGTCATCTTCATCCACTCTGTGGATGAAGACAGATTACACTCTGTTTACAGGGGGCATGTTACAAAGACCACATGACACCGGGAAGGCAGCAGCTACATTCTGTATTTCTCACTTATCACAGTAGTGCTGGCCTGGTCTTGACTGGTCTTGATCAAAAAACTTGAGTCCACCCTGTTCAAGACTGAGACAAGACCAAGTAAAAACGGCTTTGATTCCGAGACGAGACTGAGACCTTTAAAAAGTGGTCTCAAGACCAGTCTAGAGACCATGACCGTACTACAACACTACTAAGTAGTTCATGCAGTTACCTGCATATTTCTTGATACACTGTTACATACCTTTCAGTAGATTTTCATGTTTCATTGTTTAATCCTGCAACACTATTTGCATCACAGGGACTTCAGTCTCCTGCCAACCTTTTCTGTTCTATATTGAAACAGTTTTCTATTTAGAGTCATTTTAAGGATTCAAGGATTCTCATTGTCATTCCTTATCATACACAGTACGTGACTGGAACAGAATTGGTTTCTCAGGTGCCACTATGCAAAATACACATACAAAGAGACATTGGCAATAATATTAAAAATGATAATACAAAAAATAAAATAATAATATACAATACAGATAAGACATATATAAGATTGCACACTCAATAAAATTGTGCACACCTCTGGCAGCAGGTATAAAATGTCCACAATGCTTGTGCAATGTATGTTTGTGGTTCCCAGAGAAATGGCAGCGCTGCAGAGTTGTTTGCAAGACAGGACAACATCATTCTTTGTGTTTGATGAGAATAATGATGCATGCCCCGTCCTCCTCGCTCAGTCCACAGTTACAGGAAATAGCTGACAGCAGGAATGCTCCCTCTCCTCATCTGTCTCTATAGGAATCAGCTCCACTACTGGTTGGCTCGATTCTTCATACAACAACTTCCTGTAAACAAGTCATGCTGCCAAGCACCCTCCTATCCTCCACCTCTGATCTCTTGGGATCTCCATTTGACCTTTTTATGCACCAGAACAATTTCTTTGAGCCCTTTTGAAAGGGTCAGTGCTGCATTCTCAGGGCCATTGGCCTGAAGTTTGAAGGGAGGCTTTAACTAACTGCTGGTCTAATTTGAGATAAAGTCCAGGAAGTGTTTATTGAAAGAAAGAAGTTTTAACATTTTCTAATTGTTTTCTGTGTGGATGTTTTACAATATTAAAAAGAGGATGCTGCATTTTATTAGAACAATGGGATGACAGTGGACAAGTGACATGTATAGCAGTGTTTTTAGCACCAACATAAATCTGCTCACTTCCACTGTCCTGCAGTTTAGGCAACAATCCCTTTTAATTTGTATCTGCATCATGCATGCAAGAGTATAAATAACAAGATAGTCCTCTGTTTGGTCAGGTTCAGGGAAAGATTAAGGTTGATTTTAATAATCAGCTCCACTACATGGTTGATGTGGCTGCTAGGAGGCGCTGTCACAGAGAAACATAGCTGAAGACCTGCAAGGTTTATTTTTATTGACCAACAGTCTTTTCTTTTTCATTTAAAACAAGCTGTACTTAGTGTATATGCTGTTCCAGTCCTTATATATTGTATTATCAGGTTCTTTAAATGACAGCATTGGCTTAAAAACTCAAGGGTGGCATTTGAACAATGGTTTTCTCTCTGGGTATAATCCAGATGTTGAAGACATGTTTCTGTGGCAGCATTGCAGTTCTGTCTGTTTTGATGCTGAAAGGCAGATTTTCTATGTGGAAAACTAGAACCTTGCCAGAAGTGCCAGAGGTTGTCTGGCACAGCACTGCCTACATGCTGTGTTAGTTATGCCACTTGCATTTGGTTTGTTGAAAGTTGTCTACAGTGTTTACATTGGAGATTCAACATAGCAGATGTGGTGAAGTGGAGTACTCTCTAGGACTTTTTTTATTAGGTAGCTTCATGAAAAGTTCTCAAGTGCAATAGTACACCCTGCACTCTCATGTTAATCTGTGATTAAGAAAATACTTTAAGGTTCAGAGTGTGCCTGTGATTTAGAGAGATCTTGATCATCCAGTTTGTGATGTGACAGTTTGTAGCTCTTCTTTTATATCTATTGTTTTCAAACTATTCCATTAACTGTACACCCATCAAAGTAATTTCCTAATAATACTAATTGACAACCTCAAACAGCTTTTTTTTTTTTAAGCTATCACCTGTGTTTAATCGTTTCACTTGGTGTGTTTGTCCATCAGGTGAGCCGGCGGTTTGCAGACGACCATGACTGCCAACAAGAGTTCGAAGGCTGTGACTCGTGCAGGCGGGGGTAAAGCGCCACGGGACGTTCCCGACAGGTCAGTGACATCAGGGACAGGGTGGGCTGGTTAATGTGTAGCTACTTCCAGTCATGTTTCTAATCCAGTCAGGATCCACCTGACTGGGTTTTTGAGAGAGAAAGTCCTGCACTGAAGTTCATTCATTGTCAACCATGTTTTCCCATCGGCGATCAGTTTGCAGTAGATCGTTCTTTGTTTATTTTCTCATGAGAGACAATGACCAGTGATTGTCAATCATGAAAAGATTTCCAAAGTTTTTGCAAGTGCGATCCTGTTTCCTGGACAAGGGCAGCGTCCAACTTTAAATTGTGAGTACTGAGGTGAAGCCTGTGTTAACATGTTGAGAGCTGACAGTGTCCTGCTGGAAGAGGAAAATGAACTTTGGAAATGTTATGTGATATCTAGACTATTCATTCTGACAGTTTATCATTGCATCCATGTTCACCACACCCAAGATGTTCCAGACAGTTTCTCAGGAACCAGCAGGGTATGAAGAAACGTATCATTTCTGAGTAATACACAGCTCCTTACAGGTTACATTTTAGATCTTGTCACTGTAAATGTGAGTTCAACACTAATCACAGCAGTACAAACCTCTCTCAATACTCCTCTGACATTTATCCTGTGTCTCTTTTATCAAAATAATTAGTAATTTAATAATTTATCATTGTACTAAAGTCTTATTGACAGCTTGCTTGTGTTACATGTCATCTTTAAGATCACATTTAAAGTCCAAGAGACATGAAGATGTGTTGCGGCTCCTTGTTTGAACAGATGGAGAGGATTTGTTTGTGTTGGATTGTGCTTCACCAAACTATCAAATTAACTAGGGATCAGTGTCCAGGACAAATTACACCTACACTGAACTGTGAGACGTCTAGAGACACACATGGTGGCATGCTGCAGTTTGACGACGAAGTCCTTAAAATGAACCAAATACAGGATCTTCTTCTGAATTTGCAGTAGGAGTGAAGGTTACATACCAGAAAGATAACAATTAACCTTTAAAAACAACCTGGAGAGATGTTTTGGTAAAAAAAACCCAACCTATTGGAGAGACAGAGACAGAGAGAGATGCTTCTGTTATTGGGTTTTTATCCCTCCAGAAATCTACACTCATCTAATTTACCAGAACCTTGAAAGCGCTGATGTTTGTGCAGCTGTGAATATGTAAGCAAATTAACAAGTGAGCTGGTAGGAGATAAAGTGTGCACATGTTGAACTGTGGTAGTAGAAGTACTGTTTCTGTGCGCAGTCTGCTCTCTCCATCCTGGTCAGTAACGGGAAGTGGCTTGTGGTTAGCATGCCCTGGAAGTCGGAGGCCAGGTTATGGCTGGCATGCAGCTCTTTGTACAGTACTGTATGTGTGGCCGGCCCAGCTGAAGCTTACTAAGCTGGGCTTATTTTTACAAGCACAGTCCAGTCTACAAGAAACTCCTAAATGTGCCCAATCTCCTGCATAAAACAAAAAAATCAGCACAAATTCCCTTTTTGTATCTTTGGTTGGTCTTCATGTTGCAGTCAGATGTATGTGGATTGTAAGGAAAACATGTAAAGATGAAAAAGATTGAATTCAAAGTCACTTCAGTCAAACAAATGGTTCAGAGTGATGTGAGTGTTTGAATATTTTGTCACAGTTAACTCAATAAACTGCACTATTAGTGGTATTAGAATTGTTTTTGGTCTACTGAAACCTCACCATTGATATCCAGCTTCAGGGAAACGGTTCCCTCTCTGGCTCCCTGCAGTAGTCACACGCCTTGGCTGAAGTTTAGTTGGATGATTTGCCAGGAAATCAGTGGGATTTTAATTTTGCCAAAAAAATTCCAACAGCTCCCCATAGAAATACGTGCTGTGTGCATGTGTTGACTGCTGATTAACATTGGTGTGCTCAGAAATTTTTAAAATTCATTCAAACTATGTGATCTGTTAGACTTAATGAAGGTTTTCAAATGTCCAGTGATAAAAGTTACTGAGTGACTGAAGTGCTTTACTTTTATACAGTTTCAAGATACTTTTTTTGACAGGTTGCATGTCAGTAACTGATCAAATCATCTAATATTGAAAAAAAAAATCTGATTGTGAAATAAAAAAACTGAAAACAGTAAAAGAAATCAAATTTTCGTCCTCATCCTATTAATTATTATCTCATTAGACCTGTTTTAGACTGAAAATCACAGTTCTAAACCATAGTTACTATTCAAATCAAATACTCCACATAAATATATTCTTAAAAATATCTTAGTATCTGTGTACAACTACAGTATAAAAAAACATTAAAACCATTTATTGAAGATCTGATGCTGCTTATTAATAGTAAATGATGGGACATAAAGCAAAGATTTATCAAATCACATTTAATATCTAAGGAGTTTTTCTGGATGGATAGTTACAAAAGCTTGCATTGTGTTTTAAGAGAGGACATTTTATCATGGCAGATTTTATGTGTTGACATTATTGAGACTGTACGTAAAAAGTTTACTTGTTTCACTGCTACACAATATAGTGTTTATAGTACAATTTACTGTTATAAATAGCAGTTTCTATTTATTTTATTCTCTCATTGTATATACTTTATTTATGTATATTTTATTGTTTAAAAATGACAATGATGTTTTTTATTCTATTTTCTCTTTTTTGACTTAGTTTCTTCTTGGAATTATTTTATCGTATAATATGTAATTACAGGAACTGACAGTGTTACCTAACAAACGCATGAAATGTATTCAAGTGTATTCATCCTAATAAATATCAAGTGGACACTGGAAGGATTTTTTTTTTGTAAGAACTACAATATCATATTAGGGCGTTCTTTGCTAACCAGGCTCAGGGAAATAATATCCACTGATACATCAGTTTATATATCAGTATCACAAGTATTGTGTGACTAAAAATGTGATCTGTTAACTGTGGAGTTTTAGAAACCACCAGTAAAAATCTCCTGATGTGAGTTGCTGTTGTGAATTCCCATACTCCTTGAAGGGATGTAGGATAAGATACATCCGTCATCCCTGCAGCTTGAAGGCATCTAGCAGTTGTAAAAGTCTCTCCACCCTGGAGCAGGAGGAATGAAACCAGGGAAGGGCAGATAGGTGTGAAGCCGGATCTGTCCCAACCTGCATTGTTGGATCACAGTCCGCAGCCCACAGCTTCCTCCTCCCATAACTCTTGTTATTCTAACCGTGGCTATGACATCAGATCTCCCAGTGCTTCACTTTCACAAGAGTTAGTCATCTTCCCAATAATGACAAGTTTCCCGAAAGACTATGAGTATTGAAGTGTTGTTAATCTACTCAGATGATTTGTCTGTCTTTGGTGAGCACAGTGAGAAAATGTGTGTGTGTTAAATGGGAGTAAAGTCAGCAGTGAGCGTGGGACTATTCAGCACCTAGTATCACTTAGCTGCAGGGATCAGAAAAGGCTTTGCGGACCAGAGAGGAGCAGTGAGCTGTTTACAGGTAAGAGCGCTGTAATAAATCTCACTTGGCAAACTGCTTTCAGTGTGAGGTCCACCGTGATTCTTCTCAAGTTATTTTGATTTTGTGGAAAAATCCACAGTGGCATTTTAATGTAGTCTGTATTTCCTTTGGCTTTTATTTTAATCTTGTGCTGCCAAAGACCGAATACTTTCCTGTGGTTATTCTAAATACATGGCTCATGTTTTCATTCTGTCTTTGATCCTGGAAATGAATTCAAAACTTTCAGCTGATTCTTTACAGTTTTCTTACATCTGTTCCACATTGAGCTTCTATTACTTTTCATGCTGCAGGGTTGAGTGGACATGTTGGCAGCTCACATGACTTTTCTCTTTTGGCTTATTAATATCTGTTAGGCTAGTGGTGGACATTTGAATGTTTACATTTGTTCACGCCTTGCTCTGTCTTCTTTCAGGTGCCAGTCGACATCACCGGTACCTGCTGTGTCTGCCAGCCAGGGACAGAGCCAGCAGCCCCTCCTTGGCGACAGCGAGAACAAACAGAGCAGGTACGTCAGGACTGACGGCAGGTTCCTGCTCCGTGCTGGAAGGAACAGCAAGACAGCGAGCCTGTGCAGCAGTGCATCCCTCACAGGTGACACTGACTCCCAAGGCCGTCTCACCAAGTCAAAGAGCATCAGCTGCCTGGACAACAGGCTCTCCATCTACAAGCCCCCAGCCCAAACCAAGTCCAGTCGGGAAAGCCAGGGGGTCCAGGAGGAGAAACAAGGGGATCTTTCCACTGGAGATGGACTTAATGGTAGGCCCCTAAGCTGGAGCACTCTCTCGCTGGGACCTTCCTCAAATCAAGGCCACAAGCGAACCCTCTCTCTCACCCGCTCAGTAGCTGGTGCCCCCCCCACCACAATCCGTAAAAAGATCTCAGAATGGGAGTGCAGGAGGGTGTCTTTGCCTAGAATGAGCTTGTGTCTGGATAAACGAGGGGGAGAGCGTGTGGGGGGTAGCGAGGGCTGCCCCAGCCTGCTGTCTTCTCCCTGTAGTGAGAAGACTTTTGACTTTAAGGGAGTCCGCAGGATGAGCACAGCATTCTCCGAATGCTCCTACACAGAGACAGAGGAAGAGGAAGGAGCTCCAGACAGAGATGGTCTAGGACGTTTCCAGAAAAGGATAGGCAAGACGGAGACCTCGGGAACATTTGTACGTTCCCTCTCTGCTCGTAAAGAGACGTCAGCAGTCCTCAACAGGATACAAAAGATAGAGCAAGCCTTGAAGGAGAATCCCAGCCCTCCTCCACCACGTTACCTGAGCAACTGCTATGCTCCAGACAAGATGAGACAGAAGTCGTTTGTGATAGGTGATGACTTGGACAGCACATGCACCAGTAAGCGCAGCAGCATTTGCTCCGTCGCCACTGAACCAGATGCCGTTCTAGTGTCTGAGAAGCTCTCTAAGCTCAGACAAAGGTTTAGTGTGAGCTCAACCAGGTCTGAGAGCCCAGAACCTCCCAGCCAGCAGACCCCTGTTGGCACACCAGTCAACCCCTTACCTAAACCTAAACGCACTTTTGAATACGACGCCAAACGGGACCAGAAAAGCGTGTCGCCAGCCAATGGACTACCTCCAGACAGAGCCTCTGAGTCTCCCCCGCCTCTGCCCTCTACCCCTGCACCCAGCATGACCCGAAAAGCAAAGACTGAGGGGAGCACCCCAGTGAGAATCCAGGACAGGTAAAACAAAGAGTATCTGCCAACTGTTGTCCTTTGATTTACTGAAGTAGACAGTACTTCTGATGGCCTGCTTCAGTTCTTTCCTACAATCTCACAGTTTCACAGGAGTCCACCTCATATTATGAGCAGCTCAGTTTGCTGATTCTGACTTATTGCTTTGTTGATGCTGCAGTTTAGTAGGCCATTGATCAGTGTTGCAGGGTCAAGTTTGTTTGGATTTACAGTGAAGATCATTGTTGATTCAGATGTTATGTTTGTCACTAAAAAATTGTAAATTTGACTGATGTGAGGAGCATTGTGTTGTTTTTATAAAGTCGTCTTCTCTCTTGGTATACTAGCTTATTTAATTTGAAGGGTTTATCTTACAGTAAATGCCCAGGGGACAGAAGAACAGTTGCTTACACTAAGAATACCTGATTTATTATAGTTTACACAACAGTTTAAATGCCTGATTCTTTCCAGAAATTCATGCAGATCCATCCATAAAAGATTTGAGAGTTTGTACATGCTCCTTGAAAATCAGTATTCCTGTTAGTGGCTAGTAGATAGTGGCTGGATCTTTGCTACTCTTCTTGTTTTTTCCTCTCTTAACCTATAGCTCCCAGGATCAGATGTCCTCAGTTTTTTGAGTGAGGGTGCGGCCTCTCCAGATCGTCCTTATGTGAAATGGGCATGAAATCCGTAAACATTCATCCCATGGACTCTGTGTTTAACATTCCTGTGGCTCTAGCAATTTCAGGCCAGGCTTAAAAGCCACAAGCTGTCGATGGCGCGACGCGACCATACTGTAAGATCCCTGCTCTAATGTAACTCAGCTAACATTTTCTGCAGTGCCTTGACATGTGATGTGTGCCTCACACAGTACAGAGGACACTCAGAAATAGTAAGAGATGTGCATGTTTACTTATGACTTATCTGGAATTTGCAGTTTCCTTTGCAATTGGAGAACATGTAGATCATGGTGTTTCTGTATTTTTTGTGTTTAGATTAATTCTTTCTGATTTTATGGTTTTGAAGGAAAACAGTTTTGACTTTGTTTATACCATAGATGTGTCTTAACCACCTGTTCAGCCTTTCTCTGTTTCCAGATGACAAGCAGAGAGATGGAAGTAAAAGCAGCTGTCTGGATTGTTTCTGTATTTTTTTGTCTTCTTGTGTTTGTCTTCATCCTTTGAATTAGACACTGACGCTGATTGACTCTTCCTCCTTGTTATTTTGTCAGTGCAGCTGTTCCTGAACTTTCTTCATTTCTTTCTAGAGAGTCGTGTGAGTCGGAGGATGCTGCGAGCTTGCTGTCTTCATATCCGTCCTCACCCACAGAAAATGGCGCACTGACCACAGACACACGGAGTCGACCCAATTCCAAAAGCACTTTAGAGGAGAATGCCTATGAGGACATAGTAGGTAAGCACACTGCAGCCTCTTAGGTTTAAAAAGAGCAGATGGCCTTCATTCATGTTTACTGTCCTGTGTCATGCTTTGGTACAGAGATGCAACAATGACTAGATTGATCTGTTAGCAACTTTTTTGATTATTAATTCATTACATAAGTAGCTGTCTTCAGCTTTTTGAATGTGCATATTTTCTTGTTTTCTTGTCTGTGATGATAAATGGAATATATTTGTGTTTTAGACTGGAAGTGGGACCAAACAACACAATCTATATGCCAACATTAGCTCTGGGAAATTGTGGAGGGTCATTTTTAACTATTTCTGACATTTTATGAACTGAAAAGCAAAAATACCATCCATCAAATAAAATACGTTATTGTACGAAAACTACCCACAAATGCATTGATAATGAAAATAATCGTTACCTGCAGCTAACGCATTGCAAAATAGTTTAGAAATGGAAACTTATATGACTTTAGACAGTTGTTATATGCAAGTTAGTGGAAGCAGGTTAGTAGTCTGACAAACATTTTTGACATATATTGTTTATGACGACAGATTCCTCAGAAGATACCTACTTCAAAAAACAAAATATGTGTTGGTTTTGTTGAACCCTGCATCAAGAATAAATACACACATTTTATGATTATTATGAATGAAGCAAAGGTCATGTTTTCGTGAATGTTTCAGCTGCACGCAGCATGGCCTAATATAAAAAGATTGTGAAGAGGCTCCTCCTCATGCGTCTGCCTCATGTTGAAGTTTGGGTATAGAAGAAGTTTAATTGTAGGAACAGGAAGTGAACATTGAGCCTTAAGATTAATAACCTGTGGCTCTATCAGTTGTATTTTATTGTAAAGATTGTCTAGTCCTCTACATATTTCCCACATATTCAGTACTTCACAAATTGGGAGAAGCAACAAAAAATTCTTAAAAATTGAAAATGTTTAAAAATATTCTAATCAATAACGAACTATTACGCGATCTTTATTCGGTTGCTAACATTTGCTTGCCAAGTATCATTGTCCCTCACTGCGTTTGGTGTGTCTCACCACAAACAGGATAATAGTTTGTTCTCTGAGATGTAGTGTGTATGAAATGCTGGACATGTTGAAGAGCCAAATTCCTTTCCACTAGCAAATGACCCCAGCCCTCTGCCCAGTCCAGTTTCCAGTTCCCCTGGTGCATACTTAATGTGGTGAAAATGTGTGTCAGTGTGAGTAGAGACTCGTGATGAAGCTTAGATTTTACTCGCAGTAAAAAGTTTTCACACTCTGAAATATTTTTGATGATGAGTACTCAATGATTACCAAATAAGGGTTGGATTGTTTATGTATGAACTTAGCCTTACTTCAAGGTATTTCTACAAGTAATTATTTTTTAATCCAACCAGGGATCAGCGTTGTAGTGGTTT
The DNA here is from genome assembly GCA_900323345.1 of Pseudochromis fuscus. Lineage (NCBI taxonomy): Eukaryota > Metazoa > Chordata > Actinopteri > Pseudochromidae > Pseudochromis > Pseudochromis fuscus. Next base: position 61,351 of record OOFC01042295.1, on the reverse strand, counting down.
TTGTATATTTTTTTTGGCTGAGGATGTTGCAGTAGTCTCAGGGAGAGCGTCAGGGCATGACGGATTTTCATGCAAATCTCAACAAAGCCCCCATTGTTCATCCAGTAGAGTTTGCAGTTCGGAGGCGCACTTTTGCCAATCTTTGTTTGTCCTTGACAAAGACGGTGTCTCTGAGTAAGTCTGAAACTGCTCAAACTGAAGTTTTAATAGAGAGGAGCCTGGGATTTCACAACCACAGCGTGGAAGTTTACAGGTCAGACGATCCATTTGAGAAGCAGAGACAGCAGTAGGAAATGTGCCCCTGTTATAACAAGCATCACATACAAAGAACCACAAGTCCCCACATATTTCCTGAACTACGTGAGGACATCTTGGCTTGTGTGGCTCCCTGGGAAGGACACTCTCATCATTTTGGATTTTGGCACCTGTGGTTGATGTCAGATGTTTACCTTACTAATGCAAGTAACTTGTGACGTGCACTGCTTGTTAGATTGTGACATTAGGGAACATGTTTAGGTGCTTTTAAGTAGTGTATTTGATAAAGGGAGTTTCAATGAGTCATATGTTTACAGGCTGATGAATCACGCCAGTGAAACCATGATTCAACTATCTGCTCTTAGTCTTCTGAAGAAATCTTGGAGACTTGTCTGGTACATGTAACAGGTGATTTAAAAGTTACAGCTTGTACATACACAGGTGGAGGTTATTATGCAAAATAACCCAAAAATCCAAAGTAGTCACAGTGATCTTCATAATGGACTCACTGCATGGTTTTATTTTCTACCACATGTCCTTACAACACTAGAACCAGTTTTCCATCCTTTCATCTATATTTCTGTGAGCAGGGCCACAATCCTGTAGCTCTCCACTTTGGAGGGTAAGCTGATACTAGCATTGTTGGTATAGTTTGTCTTTTGCCTCACCCTGCCCAGAGAGGCCATTGTGTACACAAAAATGTACAATCACAGTCTGCAGCTGAGGTGTGTCCACTCCCTACATAATACTGTGTGTCTGGGAGTGTGTTACAGAGAGATCTGGATGTTTGTAATCAGAGGAGTAGATTAGTACCCTCCAGTACATAAGCAGCTATACAGACATATCATTTTCCCAGCAGGCTCTCATTACAGTATTGCTTCAGTTTAATGGAGTAGCGGCACAACGTGGGGTCAGACTAAGCACCTCTTATTCTGCTCCTCAGCTTTAATGATGCACAGAAAATAACTACACTGAGCTAATTTACTGTGGGACACACCATAACACTCCCTGGCAGTGTACATTGTCTGCCTATGTGTGTATGGTTGGTGTGTGTGTACAGGTTTAATAATTAAACTAAAAATAGATAAGGGAACAAAGCTCTGCCTGTATTTTAAATGTTTTAGATCTTTTAAAAACACTTACTCATTGTTTGTGAACCAGAGGTCATCAGGTTTTCCACTAATATCCTCAGGAAGAAGGAACACAGCTACCAAATGGATTCCTTCTACTGACAGATAACACTGATTTTCTTTCTTTTAAAAGTTCCCTTCATGCATTTCGACACCATCTGGCTCTGTTTTCATTCTGCACTGCGGTTTCTTCCCTTTCTCACAACCTTTTTCAGACCCTGCCAAAAAGCTATTCTCAGAGCACATGTCTGAATAGACATAGACTGTGGTGTTACACAAGTTTTCTCTTTATTGAAGTTGGTCCTGTGCCAGGTGACATCAGTGAGAGCTGTGCAATGCTCTGTAACATTCATTTTCTTTCTTTTACAGCCATCAGTTATGGACTGAAGTATATCTATGAACCAGAAGCAAATGCTGTGCTTATTGTGTTTAAATCCTAAAATTAGATAATTGAGTTTAATTTGAGAATAAACTGTTCAGTCTTACTGCTTATATCGAATAATAACAACAAGAAAGAACTCATATAGAAAGCAACAATGATTTGAAACACATCCAGAAATATATAATTACCTTTAAGATAAAAGCACTTCACAAGAGAAAACTAATAATCTATTCATACACTAAACTATAAGTCCTAACATTATTATTTGACCCTTTTTATTGCCAGACTCACTAAGAAGATGACCCTCTTCTTCGTCTCTCTCTGCAGACAGTTTGCATGCCTGGACAGTGACTCACCAGTGGTGTTGTGTCCAGAAGTTCCAGCTGGGCCCACTGGGGCCTGTGGGGCCCAGTGCCAACAGTAACTGTTTTGAAAAAAGGGAGTTCGCTTGAGCCAGTTGGGAATGACCTTTGACTTACCTTTCATGACTCGTCTCTTTTCAGACCAACCCAGAGAGGCCCTCCCGTGCCCCCGACACCCTCTGCTACCCCCTGTTTACCCTCTTTGACCCCCTCAGTCTCATCTGTCTCCTGTCAAAAGCAGCCTCCGTCCACATGCGGTTACTAACTTCACTGCTGTTGTTATATTTGAGCTACACTGAATACTCACTTCATCCCCACAGAGAAGGAGAATCCCTATGAGGATGTTGACCTGAAGCGGAAGAGTTTGGGACGGAAGTCGGGCCTGTCGGAGAGCAGCAGATCTTGGAGCGCCATGGACAGGAGGTTGAACTCTCCACCTCAGGTAGGTCTGAAGCCTGATGCATTTTCCTGCAGTAAAAATAGCAGCTATGTCTTTCCTGTGTTAACATACATCCATTCTCTGGGTGTCAGTGCTGAATCCTGGATAAGATCTTTGAAAGAATCTCACACCTCATTTGTGTTGCTACAGGAAGCAGTTTGACATGTTTAGATCTGGTCATGTTCACAGAAAGGCCCATCTGCAGATTTGGCTTTCAGTACTTTAATTCTGAAGCATTTGTCTCACTGTGGAAAAGTGGGGCATGCATGGTCACTGCTGGCAATAACAACTGTGGTTTAATACTCCTGCAAACCCCCACCCCCGTCAAGCAGGTACTTTGTCAGGAGTACGGCAGAAGAGGAACTCCTGAGTCTGGGGACAGTGCAGCCAAACAAACTCATGTTATTGTAATTAAAAAAAAAATCTGGCAGTAATTGGATTTTCATTTGTCCATCGCACCTTGAGTAAATGCAATCTCATTTTGTACTGCACACAGTGTGAGTGGTTCTCTACACAACAGCACAGTCTTGCTGAATTGAAGGTGTGAAGCCACTTTAATATTTAAACTTATCAGTTGTCACAAATGAAGAAAAGAACCACGTCTTGTTTTGTAGATGTAATTTTCATTGTTGTTGCTGCGAGTCTTTATTACCTCTGAGGCAAATACTTTGTCTTTTCTGTGACTGCTTTATAAAAAAATTCAGCTTGGTTGTTGAATGCTTGTTGAAGCCAATAATGTAATAACAGCCGATAACATAATAAATTTGCCTTTTCTGAAATGTAATAGGCCAGTAACGTAATAAATGTCCTGAACAAATTAAGGTAATAACTTCTGCCAACTAATGCAATAATTTATTACGTTATTGGCTCAGTTATTAAATTTTTTTTTCTTTTACCAAGCCAATAACGTAATAAGAAGCCAATAATATAATAAATTGTTGCATTAGTAGGCAGAAGTTATTACGTTATTAATAAATTATTACATGATTAGCCAAAAGTTATTACGTTATCGATTCAGGACTTTTACTACGTCATTGGACTATTACATTTCAAAAAGGGCAAATTTATTATGTTATCGGCTGTTATTAAATTATTGACTTCAACAATGCCTTTATGTTCAGTTTGCATTAGCAGTAGCACAGTACAGCTCTGATACTGTTCTTCATGGTAAAAACAGTAATGTTGGTATCAGTGGGTTATAAGTGGAAACAGTAATAAAACAGGATGTGGTCGTATTTTATGAATCTCTCGAGCTTAGCGATGCAAGTTCAGCAATGGATTAGTGGACTCCACCGTTAACTATGAAAGTTTATGTGTTGCTTAAAGGAAATTATCTTGTATTATTTGCTTTAGGACAAGTATTTTCAAAACCCTGATGAATGTAAACAAACCGTCTGTATTCTTGTCTCTGTAACTAGTTGCCTTCCAAACCCAGTAGCCAGTCCCTTCGCCTCCCGGGACCGAGCGACAGGAAGAGCCACCGTATGTCACAGTTGTCCAAGCGCTACAGCCACGATGAAATGCTGCTTCTTCCTCAGATCGGAGTTTCAACATCACCTTGTGGCCTGCTAGAAGATAGCCTCTGTAGCACCAGCGATACCCTGGCCTCACACAGGCACTGGAGGATCCCCAAGGTACACACGGCTGGATCCTACACAAACACCTACTCTAAGTCCTTGCAGAGCTCCGACTGTGTTCTCTTTCCGCTCCCGCTTCATGGACCGGCTCAGGTTTCTGCTGGGACCCAGTCAGAGTCAGAGCAGCTCTGGATCACTTGTAATTCCTCCGTTTGGAAAAGATGTTTTTAAGACACAGTGCCTTGATGCATGTAATTACTGTGTGAATTTTAGCCCTCGTGGATTTTCTCAAGAACTCTCCTTGAAGCCTTTCAGTTTTATTTTCTGCAGCCCTTAACACACATGCACAGTATTCACCCTGTTACGTTTGGCCTGGTACACCACTGCTTCCTCTATACTTTGGATCAAAAGAAACAAAACTTCACATTCCTCACAGAGGATTTTCTCTTTTCATTTGTTTACAGCTGGTCCAGAGGATCAACTCCATTTACTGCACTAAACGTGGGAAGAAGAGGCTGAAGAAGCTGTCCATGTCCAATGTTGAGACTGCATCTCTGAGAGGTACAGGGCTCTCCTTATTCTCTTTATCCACTTTGGCCAGATAAGTGGGTAAATATTTGTGTCTCAGCCACCCACATAGAGTCTTTGCTGTGTCCCTGTCGTGACATAAACACATGTTTGTGAAGCTGCCCTCTGACCCATAGAATACCTTCCTGTCTGTCTGTCTTGTGTCTGCCTCCAGATGACAACAGTGAGAGTGAGAGTGACTCTGATGACAGGTTCAAAGGTGAGTGACCGCAGCCTTTACTCGCCGTGGTGAGGTGCTACACTCCTGTTTGCTCTGAGCTTTTTTATTTTAGAGCTTGTTGACTGCAGAATTTTAGCATGAACTTATGTTATTTATACAGACTATAGGTAGACCATACATCATTTACCACACAAGATTTACTGATGGTTTTGCTTTGTTTTGGACGCTATGTACCATCATGGAAGTTGTGATTTTTGCTCCTCTCCTCTCCTCAGCTCACACCCAGAGGTTACTAAAACTGCAGTCCATCCTTCGTCGAGCGCCCAGCTATCGTACACTGGAGCTACAGCTCATTGAGTGGCAGGAGAGAGAGCTCTTTGAGTACTTTGTGGTAATTTCTCTGAAAAAGAAACCCAGCAAGAACTCCTACTCTCCAGAAGTCACCTACCAATTCCCTAAGGTAAAATTTATAAGTGAATCCTGCTGCTGTTTACACCTCACATGACAAGAATGCTCAGTGACTGCATTATTTTGACAAGAAGCAAAAATCCAGTGTGTAATCCAGTGCATGTTTATATGTTTTAGCTCCAACTGCTGCAGAGATTTGTCACTGCTCAGCTGTTTGCAAGGCTTAAATTGACCTGAACCACATCATTATCATTGTTGAATGCACTTAGAAATGTATTAATGTTGTTATTAATAATAAAAATAATAATAATGATAATATATTAGGTTTAGACTTTTTTCCCACTGTGAACTTTTTCTCAGGAATTAAGTGCAAACACCAGTAATGCAAAATAACGTTCTATGGGTTTTTCCACATGTGACTGTCCAATTTGTTTACAATTCAAAGCTGCATGTATAATTAAAATCCATAACCAAGAACTCATGAGGCTGTTTGCAGTTATAATTAAATTAGGATCCATTTGTGTGGCAGGGAGTGTTTTTATTAAGCTATTAAAAATATATTTTACAGTTATTTGGTTCAGTAGAAGTGCCTCTTGGGAGAAGTACATCTTTGCCAGGAAGAGGAACACTCACTCTGTTGTTGAGTTAATGAAGAGTGGAAAGGGTAAAGGTTTAACCTTGAATGGGAGAAATGTTTGTCTGGTCATTTACAGGTCATACAGAAATCCAGGGGGGTTTGAAACAAGGATGACTGAGTTATCTGAAGGAAAAAGAGCTGATTGAAACTCTCCTCCTTCTCTCCTCCTCCTCGCCTCTCCTCTCCTCTCCTCTCCTCTCACAGCTGGAGAGACCTACCAAGCAGATGAGGGAGGCAGAGCAGAGGCTTAAGGCCATCCCTCAGTTCTGTTTCCCAGATGCAAAAGACTGGAGTCCTGTCTCAGAGTACACCAGGTACGGCCAACAGTCCTCCACATTGTGTCAAACTCATTACACTTTCTTCCCTGTTGGGTCTACTAAAGGAAAACTAAAGACAACTGTTAGTGTCTGACTGTGGAAAGCTTTGTTAAAGTCGCAGTGGACATTATACAGGAGTTTTCTAAGGCTGAGTCATTCTTGTTGTGATGAACAAATTGACCTTTATGTGTAAAATAATTAGAATGCAGTATCAGCTGTTGATAAAAATGGAAGTCTAGAGTGATTTTCTATCACACTCTGTAACTTGTGAATGGTATTAACAAAAAAAAAGTTGATTATTTTTCACTTCACTGTTGCTGCCAGAAGTTAGGATAAAATCTTTTATCAGAGTACTTCACCTGCTGCACTACTGTATTCATGTGAATCTGAGCCAGACCCAACACAAATGGGCTCCACAGTCCCTATTATCTGCTCTGTCTTTTTATTGTGAAATTGCCTTCATGTCTGTCTGTCCTTGTGTTGCGCCTCTTCTGAATGCATTTGTTTTTGGCCACAGTGAGACCTTCTCCTTCATGTTGACTGGAGAGGACGGCAGCAGGAGGTTTGGGTACTGCAGACGCCTGCTGGTAAGCCACCGTTCTGCTCCTCATCATCTGCTCCCTGTTCACACCCTGCTGAGCCCTGTTTGTTGTGACAGAGGGTTTTTTATATGAACATGTGATACAGTTTTCCTGTAGGGCCACGTGCATGTGGTGCATGACCATCAGCTGTGGTAACAGGAAAGAAATAATCCCAAAAAATGAAAAAAACAACAACCGGGGAACCGGCAGAACAGGTCGTGAAACAACCTTTTAATATTTAATTAAAAAAGACGTTAGTGTTAACCTGGGAAATACCTTTAGCTAGTATTATTGGGAGTAATAAACACCTGGGGTTCAACTTTATTTTTTCAATTCAGCTTTATTTAGAAAGAACTTTAAAAGACAGCATGGTCGACCAAAGTGCTGTACACATGCGTAATTCAATTCAGTTTTATTTCATCTAATTGTGTTTCTTTAACATAATAAACATCCTATCCACACATTTACGAACGGGGTGAAGTAATTTAATAAATATTTTGAGAGAATATAATTATCACATATAAAACTCTGTCATTATCGATGGATTTTGAATTATTTGATATTGTCCCATGTGTATCTTAAAATCTGCAAAGAAGCTAGAATTTAGTCATAGTTAAAAGCGCAAAAAAATGTCACACAAATGTAATAATTGAAGATGAACCCAGTTAAGATTGACTCATTCAATTTAACAAGGGTTTCTCAGAAGAGTCAAGACAAAGAGAAACCATGAAAAATCCAAACTTTGTCATTCTGGAGCATTTCCTCTCCATAATGAGGCCGGGGAGTGCTTTGAAGTTTTTTTTTTGCGCTTCCCATTTAGCTTGCGGGTAGAGAGCATGACTGTGTGGGATTCTGTGAATGTGGTGCTGATTTTGTTCACCATTTGGTATTTTTGAATGCGTTTATTCTTCTGCAGTTTGCATTCTCTCAGACATTTACTGGGAGCGTCTTTCCTACTGTGTGTGTCTAACAGTCTGACATCTTAATAATTCTTTGACCGACAGATATGTTTTTAACTCCTTTCACTTGGTCTCCTCAGTTAATGTGAGATGTGTGTTGACAGAAGCAGATTTTAATGAAGGTAGCGAGAGGTGAGCTGCTCCCCTCCAGTAACTTTGTTTCCTCCCTGCTGTCTGTACAGCCGTTGGCAGTAACTGAGCATTCCTGAGGACTTGAATCAAGCTCCAAATAGTTGATTTAATCATCCATTTGGAAAAGCAAGAGGAGAACAAGAGGAGAAAATTGTATACCTAATATGGACAAGTCTATTGGCGTTTGTTGAGTGCCTGTATTCATTTGCGTTTGTGTGTTTAAGTGTGTGTCTGTTAGTGGTCTATGAGGGAACAGATGGCAGTAGATAGGATCATCAGGAGCAGATAAACCACCTGTGTTTAGGAAGGAAGTATCCACATCAAAGACTTTCACCTCAGATAACAGATTGATTTAAAGACTTGAGCTACAGCATTTAAACAGTTTATCTTCATACTGTGTTATCAAGCTGTACCGCCTGTGATTGGATTTTCATGACCGTTTATATATTTGTATTCATTTACATACAGAGTGTACACACATTACTCACCCTGTGAACAGAGACACATAATGTCCTCTGTGTCTCTGGAGGAGCCTGAAGAATAACCCTAATGATGCCTGAATTATCTCAGTTTGGGCTTGAAGATTACAAATATTTAGAAGAAAGCTTGTATTACAGTTTATGGTGTTTGAGAAATGCAGACGGTTACAGATTACTCAGAAAAACCTGATTGCGAAGTAGGAAATGACACACATACACTGCGCCTTATTGTGAGAAAAAGTCGTTTTTTCTTTTTGTTTTGCTTTTTTCTGTTTACATTTTTTTAATATGTCTCTTTAAAGTCCCTCAGCTTCTTTAAATGTGTCTATTCATTAGGTTGATTTACACCAATGTCCAATGAGTCTGTGTTTCTTCTTCTCATAGCCGACTGGGAAAGGACCTCGTCTTCCTGAGGTGTACTGTGTCATCAGCAGGCTGGGCTGTTTTGACTTGTTCTCCACAGTGAGTTCAGTCTTGTCCTCTAGCAACACATAGATGGATTTACAACACACACACACACACACACACACACACACAGAAAGCCAGTTACAGCAAGCTAACTGCATGTGGGAATGTAGCGGTTAACCTGTTCACTGGTAAACCTTTTTTCCTCATCTACCTTTCTTATTTCCCAGATTAATTGTTTCCTTCATTTTTGTCTCACTGGTGCTAACACAGAGCAGACCAGTCCTTCAGTGTTTGACTTTTCCGGCCTTATCTGGCTACTTTATTAATTCAAAGTGAATGAATCCAGACTGTTGAAACAAAGTAGTTGCTACATGACATTAAAATAAAATAACACACAATGTTTCCAAGGCAGTGTGCTGATGTGCTGTAATCATTGTTAAATAAGGTGGGTCGTGTGTAGTAAATAGTTCAGTGAATCTGTGCTTAGTAGATGAGTTAAAGCAAATAAATGCAGCATGTTGATGACATATCCACCTTTACGCTTTTAATTTGTGAATAACTTCCAAGTGTTGAAGCTTGTCGAGTTTTGTATCTTGAGATTTTGTCAGACACTAGGACCAGTCCAGTAGCAAAGCCTTAGATGAAAATGAAAGGAGTCTATTTTAACATGCTCTCATGATGAAGGTAGAACGGCAGCATTTGATTTTTAGAGGGAGTTGTGAGGGAGAGAGAGACAAACACAGAGAGAGTGAGAGGGGTGATATCATATGACCTCCAAAACAAGCGATGCTCCAATCAACTTTCCAGACAGGAGGCAGCTTGGACAAAAACAGGCACAGTGGGTGGAATTTTCCAATCACACAGGCATAAAAATAAGTTCATCTGCTAGTTTTTCAAAACAGAAAATTAATACTGAGTTCTGGATAACATCTAGTGCCCACACACATGACAGTATGTTCCCATTAATTGTCACCATCGTCAATAAACTGGATTATGCTTGATGAGCTGTGGTCTTTCCTCCCACGTGCAGATCTTGGATGAGGTCGAGAGACGGAGAGGCATCTCAGCAGCCCTGGTCTATCCTTTCATGAGGAGTCTAATGGAGTCACCCTTTCCTGCACCAGGGAAGATTATCAAAGTGAAGACCTTCCTGCCCGGTGCAGGAAATGAGGTCAGAGTTGCTGGCAAAGCACAACACAACTGCTCTGTCTTCCCCTGCTTTTACTGAAATACTGTTCACATACAGTGTCTGCACAGTTTATGAGACTTACATCTGTGGCTCTTTGTGGTTGTTCAGGTCATAGAGCTGAGGCGGCCCACCGACTCTAGACTGGAGCACGTGGACTTTGACAGTCTGTTCAGATGCCTCAGTGTACGACAGGTGATACGAGTGTTTGCCTCGCTGCTGCTGGAGCGCAGAGTCATCTTCGTGGCAGATAAACTCAGGTGAGTTTCCACCACTCCCACTCCACTGTGAGTCAGTAACAGTTTCTGTCTGCATTGAAATGTTTCATGAAGAGGGAAACAAAATCTAAATTTTCTGCAACAATTAGTGTTGATTTCAACTTTCATTGTAAAAGATTTTGTTCTGATCCTACATTTTGTACCTATCTACACTTAAAGAATTATAATAGTAATGAAAATACATAAGTAATAAAAGAAAAGCAAGGCATTTGTGACAGAAATAATAAAGTTTCGATTGGGAAAGCACCAGGAACTGAAGATTTATTTGAGTTACGAACACCCGATATGAGGTACACAACACTTATCATTCAGTGTTTGCTGTAACTGTAAGATTGGAATAGAAAATGGATAAATACTGGGACTAGAATGATGGCATGAAAATTTTTATGGTCACATTAATGGTGAAAACACATATTTAGGTTTCTTAATTGAGCTCCAGTGGCCTCGGGCTCACTGTTTTTCTTATGCCTTCTGGTCATCTCAAATTGTTTAACAAGAACAGTTTAAAAAATAAGAAACAGCTTGTCAGTCAGCTTGAGTTCGCCCATTTAGACTAATCCTGGCTGATGGCAGTATTGCAGTAACCTTTCTGTACTCGCACAGACACAGAGTAGTAGCTTTATACTGTAGTTTTATCAGCTGGGACTTAACAGCTGCACCATGTGGAGCGGATTATAACGTTTGAAGTTGATTAGTGATCAGAAAGTCAAGCAACAGGTCAGTCCGTCAGCTGCCAGTTTTGATGCCAGATGTAAAGTGGGTCACAGCAGTGGGAATCGCTGCCAGAGGAGAACAGGGTGGGGCTGATAAGATGTGAGGACTCTCTAAGGACTCAGTGTCCCAGTCTGTCCTCTTGTTACAGAAACGACAGTAGCAGTTTTAGAGCATTGGAGAGGGAGGAGATTTGAGTGGAGAAGTAATCTCTTCATGTATCAGGGCCCAGTTTAAACAAACATCAGTGGGGGCAGTGACTGTGAGGGGAAGGAATGCACTTCCTGTGTGCGCGACTCTGCCCTCTGTGATCTGTGGCTCAACTGTCACCATTTAACTTATGATGCCACGTTCACTCCCTACGGACGAGCGACCTCACTCTCTCTGTCCCTGGAGAAAATTTGTCCAGGCTGCTCATTACCAGAGGTGATACTATCAAGGAGTCACTGGGAGGGAATCATGAAGTAACTCATAATACAGTATCATCATGATATGCTGTCCAATAGGAGCCTGTTTTATAATTTTGTGATATCTTGCATGATTGCATTGTGTAACGTTTGTGTATCTGAACAGATAGACATACATCCACTGGAGTGCATACATTGTTTCCAGAAAATAAACCTGTTAACTATTAGAAGGATTGTCCTGAAAAGAGGTACAACCGTTTTTTCCGGTTTTCCGATGATTTGAGCAAATTCCTGCAAAACTAACTGTGTATGGATTTTAAAGTGCAAATTTGCATGTATACATGCAGCACTCCTGTGTTTTGTTGTCTTTTGAAAATCAGTGACAGGGCCTCTCTGCAGCATTAATGACTTCAGTGATAAAATGGTTTCTCCCTCTGGGGAGCTGGTACATAATCCATTTCCAAAATACCTCAGCAGCAGAGAGTGATGCATGTTTCATCGCCCTGAACTGTATAACCAACATATGCAGGAACTGAGAGTAAAATCTATTTTGGGCAATAGCTGAATTCACTCCCCTCTTATAATATTAGACTGAAAGCTGTGTTGTTTTTTCCAGAGAGGTAGCTGCTTCTACATGAAAGTCTTCACAGACAATTTCTGTTAAGTGATCATTCACCATCTGATGCCTGTAATAACACGTTGGGTGCCTAATCAGATAAATTCATCATCAGCTGTGTCACTCTGTAATTGCTTCAGTCGACTGACCTGCAGATGCTCGGTGTTTTGTCGGTGCTGTAGACTTATGTAAACAGACTGTGTCAGTCGTCAGGCTGGAGTTGAAACAGTTAGAAAATTGTATGTGCGTGTCTGGATTTATCTCTTAGCATGCCAGTGGAGTACTCTGACAGAGTATTACAACTAAATGGCTTTTCTTGATTCCCATTAAGAACTTTTCTTCTCTGATCTCTAATTTCTTCCAGTGCAAACATTCAGTAGTTTTCATTAAAAACAACCAGCAACATTTTTTTTGTGTGTGCAAAGTATAACTTGTAATTTGGGGGAAAAAAACCCCCAAAACAGTTAAACTTGTAATACTAATTGCCCAGTTTCCAATGACTATTACCTCTGCAAAACTACTCAATGGAGTTCTATGAGATGATAGGGTATTACCCAAGAATTAAATCATTCAATTTTAAACCACCAAAAATATCCTGGAATCTCAAAAGATCCTGATCACTTGCAATGAACAAACCTTTTAACAAGACAGTGTTACTGTTTCACCACAAGAGGGCAACAGTGTTCAGTGTATAATGTCAGTACAGCTGGATTACACCCTGGTGGAGATCAGTGCTCTCTGAGTGCCTTCAGTTTTAATTTGGTTTGTTCCCATTCGCCTTGTTACAGTAAGTGGGTGCTGCATATAGTGAATGAGGTAGCAAACGAAGAGAGAGGAATTTATTGAAATATGAGAAATCTCTGTTTGAGTGGAAAGAGTGAAAAGGAGGGAGATTGCAGAACAAAACTAAACCGTGACTGAAAGCTTTTCTCATAGTCATGGTGAATTAATCAAGCTCTGTGGTACAGCAGGCTGCTTGGGTTTCTGCTCTCTCATCTCCCCTTGTGGTTAAACTACATAATAAAAAGTACAACATATAGAGAATCTGTGTATGTTGAGCATGTGGTGTCCTGTTTTGTTCCTGTAATAATCTGAAAATGAGTTGGAGGTCTGCAGATCACCAAAATGTTTTGCAGCTGCAGTGTTGCAGGTAGAGTCATTGCTGCTGCTGCTGCTGCTGCTGCTGCTAATCAACAAGCATGGTAGCATATTTCATTTAGTCCTCTGTTATTCTCACTTTCTCTATCATGATCTACAGAGCTGGTCCAAAGCCAAAAAATCACTTTTAACAACTCATCTGTTTCCCCTGTGGCATTAAACTCTGAGGTAGAATGAAATTGACACACTGCAAACATGAGAAATGTTTCTGTTTTTAAGGAGTCTAGAAAGCTGTAGGTATTACCAGAGTCTGCCCAGCTGATTTTTACATCAGCGTCGCTCTCGTGAATGTGCACACCCCCATGTAGCCAGCCTTATACACAAACACCTGCACACATTCATTTGCTTTCTAGACAGCTTTGTCAGACGGTATTGTGGTTTTAATAAGAACATGTATAAAATTTTCCACCGGGAGGCCATTTCTCATTGTAAAAGGGCTTCTGCTGTTAGGTCGAGAGCCGGTGTCTGGCGATCCTTACAGCCAGGAAGTGAGGGAAAACCATTTGGGGACTAAGGGACCAAGCAGAGAGCATTGTGCTAAAGGATAAAAATATACCATGTGCAGCTTTTCTTAGAAATCCTATAGGTCTGTATGTTCTCCGCTGTCTCTTTATGTGATTTCTAGGTGTTATTTAGAGCTTGGGAAGTGTTGAAACATTGAAGAATGGTTTTGTGGAGCTTTGCAGCACAGCTGGTGTCTGACAGCTGCGGTTCAGTGTGCTCTCAGTCTAGTCGTCAGTCTAGTGGAATCAGTCTTAACCACGCCAGAATCAGTGGACACAGTGCAGAGCTGTAAAGCATGTGATGATACAGGCTTTTGTCCTCCTCCCTTTCCCTCTCTCTTTTTTTTCCTCCTCCTCTGGGCTGCACAGACTAAGCCTCCCGATCCCATGCTTCCTGGAGTATCTGCCAGTTCAGCCTCACACACATTAAACCAGGCCTGGCAAACCTATAAGAGCTAATATGTCAGGATTAGCTCCCAAACCTCAACACATAACCGCTCTGCACAGAGCTCACCTCCGGAGAGCTGGATTCTTTTCCTTTTCCTCGGAGTGGTATCATAAATTTAAATGGATTTTAACTGTGTAATCAAATTGAAATTACTCAAATTAATTTCAGCTTATGCTTATGTCTTATAATTTAATGTTGCTATAAGATAGATGTGTCTGTCTTACTAACTCTGTATCACCTTGGTATGGTAAAGTCTTATTTTCCAACCAATTTGAATATAGCTTGTTGCTTTGGGTTTCACTGAACAAATTGTTTTTGCTGTGATAGTACATTGAAGCAACAAAATAACAAGGGGGTGTATATGCTCACAACTTATCTGAAAGCTCTCTGCTGACACTTTAAATCCAGGATGTTTACTTTTTTTAATATTGTTCAAACCAATTAGTGGATATAGAGTCCAGAAAGTATTTTCTCCTCTTATGTTATGCCCCATGTATGCAGCTGAAGTTTTAGTCTAAATCTAACAGGAATGCCCCTCTCTCTTTCCAAAGTTGAGTGGCAACCTCTGGTGGTGCAGAGTGTTTTCATTGCAAGTTCATTTTCTCCCAGGAGTGTGCGGTTGGGGAATGAGTGTAATTGATCCTTTTGGTATCAGTGGTGTGTAGGGCCATGTGTAGCCCGTGGCAAAGGTTTTTCTGAGATCTGTGCCCCATCACTCCCTGTTGGAACTCGTCAAACCTGGGAAATGGGATCTGTTAGGAATTATCAAGCCCTCCTCAGGCAAATGGAAATCAGACTGGCCAAAGTAAAGCTGCAAGTGCTTCATGTTATGAGTGAACTGCAAAAGGCCTAAAAAGACTGAACGCTGTGGTTATTGTAGCCTTCGGGTTTCACTGGTGTAATTCTATTTTACCCTGTCAAGAAAACACATTTTAATCTTGGCAATTTGACTCATGGGAAGTCAAGATGAAAAGGCCTGTGGCCAACATGCAGCTCGAATGAATATTGTGGAAAACGCTGTGGGAGTTTGTCATTTTTCTCACTGATTATGGTACCAATCCCAGGTCTCTGCATGTTGCTCCAAAATCTCATCAGCTAAATTTCTCTGGGTTGAAACTGAATGAAGTAACATAAAAGAGAGTAACTTCTGTTTACTTGACTCCTCTGTCTGCTGTTGATGACGGTGACCATGGAAAAACATTCCACATTAAAAGTGTATATATATCACAACTATGGTGCGTTTGCATACCATGTTTGATCCCTGCTCTTGTTCTTGATCCATACTGATTTAGTGGTCTTTTGTGTGTGTGTGTTTGTGTGAGTGTGTGATTGGACCCACAGTTTATTTTCACTCTCTTTGTGTACATGGACTGGACAGTATGTAGAAGACAGAGGGGAGGAGGGTCAGCCACTGTCAACAAGCGATGGATCGTGAGAAAGACGTGCTGCTATTTGTGATCTTCATGTTATGCCACAGCTGTCGAAGTTAAACCCAAATGCTGCTGTGTTAAGAAGCCTCCAGCTTAACTATAGCAACATGTCAGAGTCACGCCAACCCTGCAGACAGAGTATAATGTCAGGATAATGCATTTTATTGTGCTCGCCATGCTCCTAGTTTGTCGTTGATGGTGTTAACTCTAAGTTGGAGAAATGGACATGCAATCGATTATTAAGTTATTTGGAAAATCTTGTAAAAGTGTAAAAGAACAATCTGTGGGATCCAGCAGATGGGCTGCAGGATGAATAGCACAGTGTAGCTGTGCCTCTGCAGAGTGTTGTTGGGTCAGTTTTAATGGTGATTGATGTGTTTTTTTTGTCTCCCTTCATCAGTACCCTGTCCAGCTGCATGCATGCAGTGGTGGCGCTGCTCTACCCGTTTTCCTGGCAACACACCTTCATCCCTGTGCTGCCGGGATCCATGTTGGACATCGTCTGCTGTCCCACTCCCTTCCTGGTGGGGCTGCTGTCCAGCTCATTACCTAAACTGAAAGAGTTACCTGTGGAAGAGGTGAGGAGAGCGTCCCTCCTTTTTTCTGCTTTTGATTGCACTTCATTATCCAGACTCTGAATTTAAAATTTCAGATTTTTTTTCCACTAGCTGTCTCTGCTTGGTTTGTTTCTATGTCCTCTGGTTAAGATGTGTTTCTTTGAATTTTGGACATTAGTGTCTTGGCTGATAAATGATACAGATTCCTAGCTATCCCATTATAAACTGGTCACTGTTGTGTCTATTTGACCTCCTCTATTTGTAGTTTTATTATGTTAGGACATCAGCCCGGTGAAGACAAGGATTCAAAATTAAAGCTACATTTTCAGACAGTACCTTCCAGATATTAATTAGCGATAAAAATGATCAAGACAGGTTATGGTTGCAACTTTATTACAAAAAAAATCTCGATAAAGTGCTGCATGGCAACACATGTATTTTCAACCATTCACACACACATAAATAGCACAAGTAGCTTTGGTCACCAGCTGAAGACCTCTGGCCCCCTCATTTTGGTTTTGGGTCAGGATAAATATTTTGCCAGTAGAAGCTAAGTGAAGCAGTGCACCTTATTAGTTATGGAAATGATTAAAGCTTTCTCTTATCTCATCATGGGCTGCATTTACATAAACAGCAATCAACAATGGCAGCTGTCTGAATACATCACGTGTCCTGCTGCTTGAAAAAGTCTTCTTCTAAATGTGTGTTATATTTTATTTTGTTGAGTTGTGGCACCTTTGATGATGGTGAACAAGAAGGGGTTCCTATAACTGGTTCCTCTTTCCTTTCCTTAGGCTTTAATGGTCGACCTGGGAACTGACCGCTTCATCCGACAGGTTAGTCTACACGTCTATGAAACTTTAAATAAAACTGAACAGTGATCATTCTGCTGACAGATAATGGCAAACCCCAGTAACTGCAAAGGTTTTTTGAGGCACTTGATTTCAAAATTTAATAAGCATCCTGGCAACATTCAGTTTTAAAAAGCCAACGTTGTAGCCATAGTATTTCACCAAGCTATCTCAGGACTGTTTGTTACACAGCAGCAGACTAATTGGAGTTAACAAACATTAACCCTGATAAGTCATTGGTCTGAGACAACAAAAGTCCTGAGTGTACCAGACTGAGTGACGGTGTGCTGCAGAGAAGGGTTGTGTTGTTTGTTCTTTAAAAAGTTACATCAGTCTCGCTTTAAACAGAGTTGTACAACATGCGGTTCTCTGTTGTAAGACTGAGCCTTTGAAACTTCACTCTCCAATCACTGTTGTTTATCACTGGTGACTGCGATGTTTTTCAATTGTTTATAGATGGACGACGAGGCCTCGCTGTTGCCGCGGAAACTTCAAGCGGCTCTTGAGCAAGCGCTCGAGCAGAGGAATGACATCATCAATCAGGACTCTGACAGCGAGTCAGACGAAGGTGAATTAGTGACAGATCATCTCTCACTAACAAAACAGATGTTCTCGGTTCTAATTAGAACAACAGTGTGTGCAGCAGAACGTGTTGAGTCTGTAAAACTCACTGGGAAATTACAGCTTTCTGTAAAGATTCTTATTGTGACAGTGAGTCACAATGACTCACCTTGGATGTGAGAACCTGTGTTAGTGATGATGCTGAAGTGTGTGTTTGGAGCTGACTGCTGGAAAACTGAATTTACTTTCCATGTGATCCATCATTTCTATGTGAGATGGGGTAAAATTAAAAACAACAATTAAGCATACCACACTAAACCTTTCTTCCATTTTAAAATGAACTGGGTGTAATTTAGGTAGGTGTTGGTAAATATATAACTTTAACTCCCATGTTGTTCAGCAGTTAGTATTCCTGGTTTTCACCCAGGCAGCTGGGGTTGGACTACTGGTGTGGGAACTAGACTGTTCTGAAGTTACCCAAGGGGTTAATAAAAGATTTATTAGTAAAGCACACATATAAAGTGCTTTACAGAACAGACTGCACGGCTCTAAGATACAGAGGACAATAATAAAAAAAACTACTACATGGGACATAGTTTCTCCTTGTCTCTGCTTTCCACATTGTCCTCCAAAATGACACCACTAAACAACACAATGTTACATCTGCATCACGTCAGTCACATCCTGTTCTCAATAATGTGCAATCCCAAAGCAGGACAATGTGCTACCCAGAGCACAAACTCTTTTAGATCAAAGAAATGATCAAACTGCGACTTTACATATCTAAGTACCATTAAGTCACAGCAACTGAACTTGGTTGAAGATTCTTGAAGATGTTTCTCTCTCATGAGTTCAAAACCTCAAGTTACTGGGATAACCATGACCTGGATGACTGAATCTTCATAGACATATGACTTTACATAATACTACTGCACACAACAATTTAAACATGCAACTAACATGTGAGAGAAGAAATGACAACAATACAAGAACATGTAGGAAATAAGCTAAAGTTGTCCTTCAGTGACTCCTGATCAGGCTCCACAGTTACAGCTCCGGTTGCGTGGCTCTTGAGAATTTGAGTTTTTATGTAATATTGTCACTTTGTTCTTGGCAGATTTTTACTTTCAAACTCTCAAATACAAACTTCAGAGTAGTTGTGTTTGGTCCAGCTATGAAGGTCTGAATCTGTGCCTCTGCTCACAGATGCTCAGATTTTTACTCTAGACCTACACATTTCACCTCTAAGAAATATAAGTAATAAAGAGCCGGACATTACAATTGTTATTTTTTCCTCTGTGGTAAATATGATGACGGTTGATATGACTGAGCATCATGGGAGATGTCCCTGAATAACCACACAGTTAACAATAGCAGTGAAGTCTACGGCTGTGAGCACAGAGCAGAAACCATGTATTCTGAATCAGATCATAAAATGCCTTTTTTATCAGTTCATCCATGATTTCCAGTGTAAATAATGCAAATAACTAAAGCACTCTTCCTCCTTTCATACATCTATAGAGTATAACTCCTTGAACAGCCTGGTGTCGGAGGCCTTCATCCGCTTCTTCCTGGAAACTATCGGACATTACTCCCTGTTCATCACTCAGAATGAGCGTGGAGAGCGTGTTTTACAAAGAGAGGCCTTCCGCAAATCTGTGGCGTCTAAGAGCATTCGTCGTTTCCTGGGTGTCTTCATGGAGTCTCAGATGTTTGCAGGGTTCATCCAAGACCGGGAGCTTAGAAAGACACGGGCTAAAGGTAGACTGTTGTTCTCTGAGTGTCTGTGCTTTGTATAAATATTTTTTTATCCCTTAAAAGAAAAGACTGTGGAGATTTTTTTTTTTTTTCAATGAATTTCCACCCATGCACTTTAGGGTTCAGTAAAGTATTACTGACCTCTTGTGGCTGGATGTTTTCTCAACACATTACTGTTCTAAAGTGATTGTTATGTCCCTCGGTACTACTGAGGTGCTTCATGTTTTTCTTTTTTTTTAATCTCTGCTGTCCTGTTGACAGGTTTGTTTGAGCAGAGAGTGGATCAGTATCTGGAGGAACTGCCAGATACAGAGCAGAGTGGAGTCAACAAGTTCCTCAAAGGCCTTGGTGAGTTCTGCCGCAGGCCTCAGTTTGCAGTCGTCCGAAAATCAGGTTTCTTAATGAGAAATTTCAAATATTTCTGCTGCAACTTTGATGAACATTTTCACAAGTGACACTTGTTACTGCTAGAGGGAGCTACACACCATCTTTTCTCAGTTACTCCTCATCTGCTTTTGATTTTAACTCATACATATCTAACATTAAAGAAATCACCAAGCTAGTCCGCAATTTCTAATATGGCCATTAATGTGTTTTTCTATTGTTAATTCAGTTGGCTGTAGGATCTTTACTGTGCTGCTCAAAGGTTGTTTTTTTTTTTGTTTTTTTTTAAATCAGTCTCTTACCAAGAGAGAAAATTCCTCTGTGCTTGCTTGAAATCTCAGTTTAAGATCTGTAACTGTGACTTGGTGACAGCTCGTGTTGAAATGAAACGGAACATTATTCACATGTTTTTAGGTTCTGGATTTTTCAATGATGGAAAACCATATTTAAAAAAAAACAAAAAAACAATTGTTTAATGTAGAGTACATTTAATGTTATGTATGATATAGATGATCTTTAAAGACTGTTCAGGAAATGACACATATTAGCAAGTAGTCACAGACAAACACACCAGGCTTAGATCAGACCAAGTCTAATGTGATTTTTACACAGTTTGATGGTTTGTTTGTACCTTTTTTTTTCAGGAAGTAAAATGAAGTTTCTTCACAAAAAGAACTGAGGGGAAAACTGAAGATGTCTCAAGCTCTGCATCAAATTGATTCTCAATTTTTGCTTGTCTTTTGTCACCTTTTTTAAAAACAAAAACATGTACATAATATTTCACTGTAAGCTGTGACACTTCCATGTATGTTTATAGTACCTTATGAGATAGTGATAGCAGGACGGTACACAGCGAGTGAGTCATAGAATAACCACTGATGTCCAGGTGTGCATGTGAGGAGCGTTATCAGAGTGTGTGAGTGTAAGTGACTTCATATGGGCATAGATGTACAGGTGATATGTTTCCATTTTGCATTATTTTACGACAGTGTTGTCCTCTGTTTAAGGAGTGTAAAACCTATTCGAAAACTGTACATGCATCATGACAATGAAGAAAATGATTTTACCTCTTCATAGAGTCTTTTGCAATCTTTTTATTAAAAAATGGTCATTAAAGTGCTTTCAATTCATGAGTGTAAAGTATTAAATTGACTAAAAATATTCATATTTTTGTTGTGAAATGCTGGTTATTTTGATGTATGTGCCATCATAAATTTCCTCTCTTTCTGTTTTTTTTTTTCCCCCCACAAACCCTTTCCCTGTCAGTTTAACCAAGACAGCCTATTACCGATATCAGTAATACAGATGTACTCCACAGCCATTATTACTCAGCTTTGTCATCTCACAAAAACGTGGCTGGAAGCGTACAGATATCACATTCAGAGACAGAAATGTGTAATTCACATTTTGCCAGATGATATAAAACCCTCTCCTTTTACATCTGACATCTCAATGACAGTCTCCCCCAAAGCTATGCATTAGGAGGAGCTGGTAAGATCCCAAAAGGCACAGTAGTCTAGCACCATCCACCACATGCCGCTGGTAACCTAATTACGTCTGTGCACATCACTCTGGTGGCTGTCACTGCCATGCTGTTATTAGCTCTCCTAACTGAGAGGCTCTCTGTTGATTCCAGGTGCCATGTTACTTTCCCTCTGCTCGTGTCATTTATAGCAATTAAAAGTCGCATCTGATGTGAAGTAATGGTGTCGAGTGTTTAGGACAAAGCTCCACACCAACAACTCATATTATTACCCATTATTATATATGTATGCAAAGTATCAAACCCATTATTTAAGTAAAACTAGTCAGACCACACTGTGTTATTAGTCTGAGTACTGTCCTGCATTCAAATTCTAGCTTAAGTAAAAGTATCAGTGTACTCTGAGTAGTAAAAGTACAAGCAATCATTCCACAGAGTCGCCTCTGTCAGACTGCTATATATTTACAAACCAAGGACCTTTAGCAGAATTGTATAGTGAGATTACAAATTTTGTTACTAATGAGTTGCAGAGAGTTACAATTATATAATTTGTAATTCTGCATACATGACAAATAGCTATATATGATCACTGTGTGTGGACTTTAATGAGGTAGACTACCAAAGTGTGTTTTCAAATCAGACATGTTTATACTTAAAATGTAGAAATAATGCCAGTAACAGGAGCTTTCAGATAAATGCAGTGGAGTAGAAAGTGCAGACAATGCCTTTAAAATATAATACATAATATTTCAAATTTCTATTTAGTTACAATACTCGAGTCAATGTACTTAATGATTTTTCACCACTATCCACAGCTAAAACAATTATTGATGTCCTGTCCTTTGTTACAGAGTTTCTACTCCACCATATTTTGACATCTTTCACATTTACTAAAAAAAATAAAAAATAAAAAAATCAGTATTACATTGGTAAGGACGAGTATATTGCATGGATATTAGAATTGTACCCGTGTGTTATTTTACAAGGAATGCACAATTTTCACCCATAATGCTGAACATTCAAATTGTGACGCTGTTATTATTATTGTTATTGTTATAATTTCCTTAGAAAAAATGTTTTAATACCCATCAGTACCATCACTGCTACCCTGTAGTGGAAGGAGATACCAGAAAGCTACTGATTTAAACTTTTTTAAAAAATCACCCACTTCAGCTTTGAGAAACGTCAGAAGTATTGCATGAGAATTAGTATAAAATCTCACGATTAACTGCGAGACTTCAGATCTCCAAAATTTTGTCCGGGCCAAAGAGCGACATCCGATGGGGGGGATCGACAGTCGGAGATGCGCAGGTCAAGGTAAAAAAAAAAAAAAAAAGAGAGAGAGAGAGAGAGAGAGAGAGAGAGAGAAAGTGTGTGTTTGTGCAGACACATGCTACAACACACATGGCATGAGTGACAGGGCGACAGCAGCGGAGTTTGTCGGCAGGCAGTCTCGTTTCCTCTGGACCGAAAACACCACTCTGACATCCTCACACACTCGTGTTTACCTGATGGGATGTTTTGCACGAGCTGCGCGCTTTAACGAGTGCAATTGATTTGTACACAGACGCAGTTTCTGCATGCTCAGTACACCAAACTATCCGCGAGCTGACTTTGTGTTTGCGTGCTTGTCCTCTTGTGTTGTGGATTGCACCATGATGCCATGATAGGGGCGTAATCTCCTGCGCACTTTCTAAAAAATAATATCACGCTCAGTGATGCGCTGGGGATGAGGCAGCTGATGCAGAGGATGCTGTGGATGCGGGGGCAGCTCCTCTGACTGACAGGCTGCTGTTGTTCTTATTAAACCACAGCGCGTTAATAAAGTGCTGTCAGACTGAGAGCACAGACGGAGCAGGTAACCAAACGTGTAACATGCCAGAAGGAAAGTCACTGGAAATCCCAAATCCCCACATCTTTATACAGTGAGTATGTAACATAAAACTATAGTGGTATATTTACAGCTCAATGTAATATTCATATAGAGATTTGTTTCTTTGTTTCTCCAGTGTTTGCAGTTCTAATAAATAGGCCATTATATTTGTTGCAAAGTCAAACCCCCTTTTTACTCCACTACGAGAAGTAAATTTTCATTAACATTGTATCAGGATATCCTGATATAAATCAATATATTCTCTGTAATAACTTTTCCTGATGAAGGTGTGTTAGTAAAGTGAGTTTAAGTGATGTTAATAGGACTTGGTGATTTGGTGCCATTTAAATAAATTTCAATTGAACTGAATTGAAAGTCTAAAAAGTGTCCTTGAAAGGTTTTCCTCTTATTTAATTCATTAATTTATCTGTATGTGTTTTTTGGTTTTGTACGTTCAGTTATACTTAACTACTTACTAAGTGTTGGCAATTAGATTTTGTTTGTTGAACTGCAAAAACATCTAGTCTATAATAATTCAAATTATCCTTTGATCCCACTGTTTTAAAAAGTTGGATGTTTTCTCAGCCAAAATCCACTTAGCACCTGAGGAGGCCCTGCAATAAAATAAGCTAATATACTTAATTATGTTGTGGGTTTCTCCTGTATCAATGCAGTATGTAACTCTACAAGCTGCATAAATGATTATACTGTTAATCTTCTCATTTTTATATTAATGTTGAAACAAAGGACTACTTGAAATGTCGAGGGGGTTAACAGAAAAATATTAACTAACTGCAGGTTTTGGGATGTTTTTGTTGGTGTGGTGGTTTGGATTTACACCTTGAACATTGAGTCTTGCTGCTCTCAATCTCCAGCAGTAAAAATCTCTGATGCAGCCTCTGTATGTCAGTGTCCAGCATCATACAGCAGCTGTGCATGGTGTTCGTGGGAAACCTTTTTATTTTCCTGAGTTTATAAAGTGATAATGTGTCACAGTTGTCTGCTTTCTGACTCCCTTTGCCTCCTAGTGGCCAAATATTTATTGATGCCCCTTTAAAAGTGAACAACAGGTATGATTTATTTTAGATCGCAGCTGCTGCAGCACCTCAATCACCCCATAATGCAAAAATAAACATAACAGGGCAAATATCTCTTGGTTATTCAGTTGCTACAGTAAAGATGTTTCTCTCCTGCTGATGGACTTCTTTGCAGAACAGAGAGTAACCGGCATAATAACTTCAGAGTGGTTGAAGATAATCCTGCTGAAGAGAATGACCTCATCACCTCAGTGTTAATAGACGTTACATAGGAGGTGCTTTCAAGGGAGAGATCACAGCGCAGGTTTCTATTATTGTGACATCTCTTGAGATGGCGTGCGTATCTAGTGCCAGCTTCATTTAGCAGAGCAGGGAAGCTGGCGGGGGGCTTCAGTGTGAAAGATAAACGCTGTGAAGGTGCCGAGAAAGCAAGTGCACAGTTTGAAAATGCTGCGGAGCTGAGTGAACGAGACACAGGGTGCACCACGACTGACTAATTGTGTTTCAAATTGGGTCTTTGAGCGCACAATGGGGAATGGGATTGCTCTGAGCTCCCCACTGAAGCATCTAAGGATGAGAAAGTTGTCAGATTTGTAGGTCATGCTGTAGGGGTTGTTGTTAGGCAGACTTGCTCATAGGTCCAGATGTCACAGTGGTTTTATTCTATGCTTTATTTGACAGTGAGTGTTCCCCAGTTTTCTTTCTCACCTTTCAAATCATCTTGCAAATGATTCGTTGGCGAAGTATATAAACTATCCTTTCTGAGTCTACAGTTTTCCTCTTAGTTAACACTCAACTTCTTTTCTTTCATTTTGCAGTGTGTGTGGTTCATTTTATCTGTCATGTTGTGGTAAAAACCTTTGATTTCACAGTTTTAGAGGGAATTGCACGAGCACATCTTCGTCCCATCTAGAGCTTATCAGAGCCTGACCCCGTTTCGGTGCGCTACGTTAGAGTGTAGCTCCTCGGGGACCTGTCCCCTCCTCATGCTGACAAAGGGAAGAAGGCCACAGCTGGCCCATCCTAACCCAGCCCACACAACCTGAGCCTAACATCACCTAATCTTAACTCACACTTCCTGCTCTTAAGAAACTTAAGGTGCTTGCATTAAAAATCCCCCCCACCCCCCTTCTTCATTGTAGGTCACTTGGTCTTCCTTCCTCCATTTTGGAAAGGGCTTGCGGGGATATTTTGCCCTATAAAAAATAATTATGTTATCTCCCTAATTCCCAATTATTATGCACAGGCTTATTTAAGAAAAAGGATTAGATTTTTTCTCCTTTTTGGTGGCTGCACTAGTGAGCAGAGAAGGAATTTGAACATGACACTCTCCTCATCCTTTCCTCCATTGCAGAGAGAGGTCCTACACTTGGATGAACTGGGGGAGGAGAGAGCACCGTGAGGCTGTCATGTAAACCGTCTCCTCTGGGGCCACCTCTTGGTGCGCACTGCTTCCTGCCTCAGGTAGAAGCCTCAGTGTTTCTGCCGCTGAGGCGTCAGGCTGCTCTCTCTGCTCTCCACTCCCTCCCTCCCGCTGAGAAGGCAACGCGGCCCCTCTCAAAGCACAGAAATGGAGAAGGTAAGGTGTCTCTTTCAGCGTTGTTTTCTACTTTTATTTTGCTTGCTTGCTCTCTGTGTTTGTGTCTTCACACTGCAGAAGTCGTGTTAGATATTAGGACAGGACACAGCGTTTTAAAAGTGGAGTTGGTCCCCTGATGCTGTTTACTGCTTCACAATTTGTAAGGGAGTGTGACGTAAGTGATAAAAGCTGTACAGCACATTACCTTACTAGATTTCTGGTGAGAGATTTTGTGTTATTTCATTAGATCCTGCCTGTAAACGCAAAACTGAGAGGACCTTTGAATGTTTATAATGGCGAAAAAATTTGTATTGTTTTAAATTTTTACTGTGTAGTTAAATTTGTTTAAATGTTTATGCTTTGAAAAGTAATTAATAAAAAGTGATTAAATGATGAATTAACAACTGATGCTCTGGCACAGGTTTAGTTTTATTCTCATGAGGAGATCACTCACATTTTACTCTAAGTCTCTGGGCATTTGCAACCACTAAAACCTGCACCATCTCTGTAAAGTGTGATCTCGCCTAAAGTAAAAGCATCAACACGAATGTTTCTGACATATGCCACGTCAGCTTTTGATCACACAGCCTGTATGTGAGAGAGTGTGTGGTATCTTTGTATATTTTAAACAGAGGATGTTTTTCTTGCAGAGCTGCTCAGAGTGCACAGAGCCAACACTTGCACAGAGTCTGTGTACACTCTGCAACAAGTGGTTGTGTTACCAATGCACAGATGTGCACCAGCATCAGAGAGCGCCTACCACATCCCAATACACAGACTCACACCAGCAACAGAGGCCCAGTGCCACGCAGTGCCCTGACCTGCACCAGAGAGGCTCCCTGCCTCCCACTGGACAAGGCAAGATGTTTGTAGATTTATCAACACTTTGATGTGATGGATTATTAGTAAGGCTTTGTCATTTGAAAGCCCTCTTTTTATTCTTTGTTATCTGTTATAGTTAGCTGTGTTTCAGTATTAACTGTTGTATTAACAATGAATAATGCATGATAGTGGCAGTGGTGGATGATAGTTCCTGGAGATCCTGGAGATGTGTTTTATTACACCTATCTTTAACACATGGCCCAGATTCTGAAGTGCTTGGATGATTTCATTTTTGCTAATATTAGTGTGTTGCTATTTAAAGCCCCTTAAGTATGCCCAGCAGCTTTGTTGCCAGCTGCTGTTGCAGATCTGCATTGCACAAGTTGTCAAATCAACAGCCCTTAACAGCTTTATTGTTGTTGTTGAAGTCTTGCTGTCTGTTTGGTTTGTGTAATTGTGAGAACCCCTGTGTGACTGCGCTGACAGACAGGATGTGGTCAGTCAGATCAGGTTGAAGCACATGAGGTGATGCTCAGCTCTCTACCACAGAGATCTGCAGGCAGGAGGGAATTGGCTGAGTTGAGCTGGCCAGCATAGAGCAGTAACATTCATTAGCCTTACCCAGCTATTGTTAGATAGATGGTCTGTGGGCCAACAGTTTCTTCAGTGACCTATTTAGAAATGTGTGAGAAATATTTTTGAGTATGCATGTTAATACGTTTCTATGTGGTTGATTAAATATTGTTAACTTACATCTCTGTCACTCAACACTGTGTGACACTGTCCTAATGCAACCTCAGCTTCAACCTATGTCCCACAACTGTGGTATTGTTTTAGTATCAAAGAGCAGAAGTAGGCCAGTGTTAAACCACCCAACTGTAGCCCTACACAAATGTCTCAAATATTATGTATATGAAAACTTTTGAAT
Source organism: Pseudochromis fuscus (assembly GCA_900323345.1). Taxonomy (NCBI): domain Eukaryota; kingdom Metazoa; phylum Chordata; class Actinopteri; family Pseudochromidae; genus Pseudochromis; species Pseudochromis fuscus. Next base: position 33,967 of record OOFC01042295.1, on the reverse strand, counting down.
CTATCAATATGTCTAATTCAATTCACTTTTATTTATACAGTGTCAAATTACAACAAAATAATCTCAGGACATTTTCCACAGTAATGTCAAGGTCAGTACTATCAATAAATTAAAACTCAACAATTCTACTGTCATCAGCATTTAGTGACAGTGAGAAGGGAAATCTCCCTTTTTACTGGAAGAAACTGTGACAGAACCAGACTCAGGGTGGACTGTCTGCTTTGATATAAGAGAGAAACATTAGCATTAACAAACAATATACAATAAGCATCGAGCAGGTTGGTGGCCTTGTAAGTGTTGATTTAAATGGTGCAGTTCTAGAACCACAGATACCTACAGAGAGAGGACATAGATGAAAAGTACAAGAGGAAGAAAACACAGTTAATGGTATATAAAGGTAGCATATTAATACATGAAAGGAAGAGAGGAGAGTAGAGTACAGGTGCTCAGTGCATCATGGGAGATCCCCCAGCAGCCTGGGCATACAGCAGCATAACTAAGGGATGGGTCAGCTCTTACTAAAAGCTTTATCAAATAAGAAGGATTTAGGTCTGAAGACAATACTATATCAAATTGGGAGCTGGTTCCACAAGAGATAAGCCCGACAGTCAAAGGCTCGGCCTCCAGATCTACTAAATCAAACTGCAGGAACCATAAGTAACCACTCTGCACTCCGAGAGCGCCCTGGTATTATGAGGCTTGGTCATTAAAGGCTTTGTTTGTAAGAACAATCATTGTAAGTTTCGTTCTGGATTTTACAGGGAGCCAATAAAAAGAAAGCTAGTAGTGAAGAAATATTATCTCGCCCACTAATTATTGTCAGTACTCGCACTGCCGGATATTTGATCGACTGGAGGCCTTTCAGAGAGTTTTTACAACGTTCTCATAATAAGAAGTTACACTAGTCCAGTCTGGAAGATTCATAGATGGAGGAAGACCCCACCACATAGACATATCCTGGTTAAAGTTCAGTAGTATTAGGGGGAACTCAGTATTGCTATCCAGAGTAACTGTGTGGTTAAATAGTGTTAAAGGTGTTTAGTCAGATACAATAACCAGTTTTATCTCAATTTAGAGATAGATAATTGTATGTAATCCAGATTGTTATGTCTCTAAGACATGCTTGGAGTTTACAAACTTATTTGTTTCATGTGGCATGATCACCTTTTTTTTTTTTTTTATCATTTATCCAGGTGGGACTGGTGAGAACTAAATCTCATTTACAACTGTGACCTGGCAGAGGCAGCACAGAGCAGTTACACATACAACAAAACACACAATGACACATAACAAGCAAACAAAAGTCCTGGTTTGGAAGAAAACAGAGTGCGTTACCTTCAGTTGCATTTTTAGGAGCTTTAAGTGTCATGCTGCACACTGCTCACCATGGAGCTCTGGGTGTAAACTGCCTGTTGACTGTTCCTGCTCTGTCCCCTCTCCCTCGACTCTCTGTGTGTCTTTCAGGTCCTGGGTCTTATCCTTGCTCCCTCCTCATGTGCCACTCTCACAGACAGGAGCTCTTGGAGCTTTTTTGTGAGTCGTGTGACCTTCTGTGCTGTAGCAGCTGTCATCTGTCCTCCCACAAAAACCACAGGTCAGTCCTCAGATACACAGCACAAGGACACTGCAGAGAGGGGCTAACCGCAGGTTAAAAACATCCCTCTGAGTGGTAATGCTCTCTAACTGCCTTGTCACTTTTATCATCTGTATCTGCATATACTACCCTTGGACCAGCCTAACATTCATTAAGTATTCATACCCTTTTGTTTTCTGTGATGTTACAGTACAGTAGCTGCCTCGAAGGTCACACGCATAATGTCGTGTCCTCAGGGGAAACAAATTTAATTCTGGTGTTCTTCATGCCCAAAGAATAAATTAGTGAACTTTTTGTCTGGTGAATAGTGTGCTCTCTCATATATTTAGGGTGGTGCAGATCGGGAAGGCCCTACAGGATCAGCAGTGGCTGTTTGAGAGCCTCATGGTGCAGCTGGAGGAGAAGAGGTCTGCTGTGGAGAACAATGCCAAACAGATAGAGGACAGGTTTGTTTCACCTCTCACAGAAGTCATAATCAGTCCCAAACAACTTAACAGCATGAAATATAACAAGCTAATGAATGAATTAATGCCTGAAATGCTGCTTTCTTCTGCATTTGGGGAGAGACTGAGACATTTTTGCTCCTTTCTGTCTGTGTAGACTTCATGGAGTAAAGATTGCACACAGGAAGGCCGAGAACCAGATTAAAATGGCAAAGATGATTATGATGAACGAGCTTAACAAACGAGCCAGCCTATTAATAGAGCAACTGGAGGTAATTACTTTCTCTTTCTTTCTTTCCTCCTTATCGCTCAGCCAGCCGTGAATCTACAGGCAAAGAATCCGTAACAGCCCTGATGTAATCAGCCCTGAAAGCAAGCGAACCGGAGCTCATGATCATCTGTCAAAGTTGCTTAGACAAACACCTTAGGAGCTACACCTGTCAAAAAAAATTGTTGTTGATAAGCTCACAGTCCAGCCATAATGTGCTCCGAGTGCTGGTAATTACACATAACCTCATGTATTTTTCTGGATTGTTTCTTGCAGAAGATTTCAGAGGGTTTCCAGCAGCGTCTGAAGGACCAGCTGCAAGGGGCAATAGAGATATGTGGCCAGCTGGACCACATTCAGAAGTTCATCACCTGGGCCACGACCCATCACTGCAGAGGCCCGGTGCTGTTCAGCAGGGCTCTGGTATGCAAACAAGACAGTCAACAGACGTCCACTGTCTAATTCTAACACATGCGCATGCACACAGTCCTGTGAGGAGCGTAATAATTAATTTGCAATGTCCTCTGTGTTTATAGAGGATCTTTGTTATACTAAGCCTATAAAAAAAAATGCTGAAGTTGCATTGTTGGCTTTACTTCAGCCAGGGCTCAGAAACACTTTGGTGTTTACTGGCAGCACAGAGTTTAAAATATGGAGACTTAACAGACAGATATGGTTTGAAAAGAGTCCCCACCCACCTGTCCCCACATTTCCTGTTTCTATTTACAACGAAACAAAAGCATCACAACGAAATCTTGTCATAAAATTTTCTGCTCAGAATGTTTGTGTCATGTTAAGTGTAGTTATTGTCCTTCTGGTTGATTTAGTTCAGTGGTAGACATCTTACTGAGATATAACATGCTTCAGTACTTTTAAGCACAGTGTGGGTTGTTTGTGTTATCAACATTTGATTTCCAACGGTTCCGTTTCGAGGAAAATCCAAAACCATGTTTATCTACCTACACATATCTATTGAGTGAAGCTTTTCATTTTGTAATTTTTTTTTTTTTTTTTGCAGATTTCCCTGCAGATGCAGCAGCTGCTTGAGGCATCACTCCACTCAGACTCTTGGAGTCCTGTCAAAATTAAATTTAACTGGGATGCTAGTTACTGGACGAAGCAGATTTCTTCTTTAGGTAAAGTTAAACCTCTGAAAATGAGGTGCTTATATTACAGTACTGCATGTTCAATTTGCATTAAAATATGTTTTTTTGTTCATATCATACTTGACATAGTTACATAGCATGTTTTTGCACAACTTATTGTGACTGTGTTGTTTTGCAGGCCAGCTGACTGTTGAAGGAGGAAACTGCACTTACCCTCCAGGGTTGACCTGCTCCACTATTATGAGGCCTCAGCCCATCGCCTGCTTGCCTCTGCCGCCTGTGTTTCACAGAGGACGAGAACCAGGCTGTGGATACCAGTCCTGCTGTGAGCCCCAGATGTGTTGCCTGCATGGCAGATCAGGCCCAGAACTACCCAGTCTGGACAAAAACCAGCTGGAAGCCACACTTTATAACTCCAGCTGTACTCAGCCTGCTCTTATTTCTGCCTCCCTGCACCAGAGCCAGCAGCTCCAGAGGTGCTGTGACATGGAGAGCTCCTTGCAGTGTCCTCCCTCTACGTCACCTATCCCGATTATAGGACCCAGTCAGCTCAACTGCAGCCGCAGATCTGCATCTCAGCCACAAGCTGCCGACTCCCAACCCCACTCTCAGACTAAATCCTTTCTTTCATATCACCATCACCAGAACATAGTCCTTCCAGACAGTCAGCTCAGTGCAGACCGCAGCAGGCCAGGCCAGTGTCAGGGGAAGCTGTCGACCAGCACAGCTCTGCAGCAGGACCACAGCCACACAGCTGTGGACAGAGATTTGATGACTGAAGAGAGGTGGGAGGAGAGGTGCAGAGTGGAGGAGAGCTGTGGACAAATGGCAGCTGTTGAACGCAGAGAGCTCCTGGATGAAGAGCTGCAGCCGGACAGGAGGGAGCAGAGTCCTGTTCAACAGCAGCAAGAGCAGCTTCAAGTTTCTTTTGTAGCAGAGCTGAGGAGAGAGCAGCAGAGGACGAGACCTGCACTGACGCTCCGAGACCACAGAGATGGCAGAGTGAGAGATTAAGCTAACAGTAGACCCTGAATGAAAGAGGATGTTGCATCTACAGCATTAAAAAAAAAAAAAAAAAGACTCTCTAATATTGTGGATTTGGATAGATAAGATAACAGTAAACTTCAGGAAAAAAAATCTATAAATATATCAAAAAAAATATTTTTTCATAAAAATTCCACCCGTAAAATACTGTACATACTCAACAACATTAACAGCAACAGCTAGGTATTTAGTCAGTATTGGCCCTTCAGGTACATCTGTCAAGGTCAGTACATCAATGTAATAACTGCAAAATTCTAGTTGCAAACAACTTCATAATGTCATGAGGTAAAGCAAAAGCATCGAAATGCCTTGAGATCAAAGCAAAACAAGCAGTGAAATTTTGTGCACCTCAGTTTTCGGGGTTTCTTTTCACACGTGGTAAGCTTCTATAGGCTCAAGCACATTTTTAATACATCTCACGAGTCATGACATGGTAAACCACACAAGGCTGTTTATACACACCTCTCTAAAACCACTACGGATCGGTCAACTCAGTTTCCTGTAAAAAACACATGTTCAAACAGTTGCCGAGACAAACAAAAACGACAAAGGCAACCAAGTGTGAGTTAGAAATCATATAGTGCCACTAAAGTCAAGTTAAAATACAGCAGGACAGTGTTTTTCACATTCAAGTTGGGCTCATGAGATGCTGATGTAGAGTCATGTTGAAATTGTGGCAGTATTCAGTTTTAATTATTATGCATAATTGATCAAAACTTACAAAAAACCCCACTTTATTTTAATGCCAGAATGATTACTTCCCACAGTTGTCAGCTTGCCTGAAAACAGATGGTGCAACAGAAACCTCCTCCTGCTTTCATAAAGGAAGAATGATGGGAAAACAAAGAGCTGCTCTGACAATTAAAGCTGAGCACTTCATAGCAATGCAATGCTAAACTCCAGAGGAGGACTGTTCATCATAATCACTCTTGATGCCAGAGGTTTTAGCAGCCGCATAATCACCTCTCTGAAAAACTCTCAAGATGCGTGATTGCAAGATGTGTTATTTTGTACGTTTTCGAGTCACAGCATCTGAAAATGATATAAAACCACTTGGGCACAGTCATTTATGCACTTAACCTGTCATTAATGAGTCACTAAGGGAATAGTGGGAGCTGCCAGTTTGAGTTTAGCTCTGGTTTGCACTGAGATAAATTCCTGCACCCCCATCATTCCAGAAAGAAGGATTATAGTCTATTTCCTTCTACAGTTTGGATCCCGTATACCTCTCCCAAGGGGCATAGATCAGGTAAGTGTTTTAATCGCATGATACTTAGGAGCATGTGCTCAGTGTCAGCGTGGCCTAAATATGTGGGATGGTGTACTAGAAAAAGGAAAAAAAAAAAAAGGGAAAGGTCTGTTAAATATAATGCTGTTAAATGATTTGTCAGGCCTGCTGCTTACATTACCTGCAGACACAGCCAAAGTGTTTAAAGGAGATTTTTGGGACACGTGCATTCATTAAATTGTATTATAAAAAGGAAGGGGGAGAGTGGCTTAATCAAAAGGCCACACTGAAGCCCTGATGTTGAATTTACATATGATAAGTGGTGTGGTGACTAAACCTTTTATTGCTCCTACAATAGCACTAATACATGCAGCATGTCTGTAAGGATTGAGTTGTTTTGAATTTTTCCCAGAATAGGTTCTGAGTGATGTTTTTGTTCATTTAGTGTGTGCATGTGTGACACTCGAGGTTGTGTCCACCGCACACACACACCCCACTCTTTTTCCTCTTTTCACTTGTTAATGACACGAACAGGTGCGTCTTTGCATGTGATGCAGCTGCAAACCCTCGCTCAGTTGTGTACGTCTGTGTTTCTGACAGAGATCCACGTCCCTGGAGGTATCAGTGACAGCCCATGAGTGTGTATCTGATGTGCAGAGCAGCAGGCTCAGCCCGAGTACAGTGTGTGCACAGAGGAAGAGACGCTCCCAGAGCATCCCAACAGAACTGGCAGCCCCATCCACCAGCCCTTACACTGAAAGGCCCACAGGAAGCGCTCAAAGCCTGGAGGCAGGAGCTGCGCATAAGGTAACCCTGGAAAGAACTGAGGCTGTGCTGTTAGACAGCATAGGAGAGATCACAGTTCAAATGTGCACTGAGTTCAGGCATACACAATACTTTACACTAATACTTTAGTATGATCATAAACTCCAAAACAGCTACTAAGAAGACCTGTTTTCAAGATCAGTAAAATTTCAACCCCAGCTCTGAGGCTAGTGTATATCTGGAGATGCCAAATTTTCAGAATATGCATATTTGAAAGTGGGGAATAGGTAGTAATAACCCCTGTGTGAAAAAGTTGTAGAGAACCTTTTGGAGCACCAAATAAAAAAAAAAAAGCGGATAAAATGAAAAGTGTGGCCATTGTAAGAAATTAGGTTACTACACGTCTGTATATGACAACCACCTCCTGACAAAGCACACCCAGATCAACAGACTGCTGCTGTTGAGTGTGGAACAACAGCTGGTTTTGCTACATCCATTTTGAAATGTAACAGAAGTGCTAAGAATTAATTTGAAGCTCTAAAAGAAGCAGCTTTATATGGATTTTTCTTCATGTCCCTCTTAAAGGGACATGAAGAAAAAAAAAATATTTTGATGAACAAAAAAAAAAGTGCCGGCATCTAGTGCGTACCAGATAACTATCTCGTGCGCATGCGATAGCCTTTCCAGTATACAGAAGAGTATGCATAATTTGTTCAAATCTTGACTTCATGAATTAGTTTGAAAATTACTGAACACCACCAACCACAGACGCTATGCCACTTTAAGGTGGACTGAGAAATTCAGCCTCTTGTGTGCACCGCAAATGCTAACTGGTGTGCACGAGATAGTTATCTGGTGTGCACTAGAGACTGGCACTTTTATTTTGTTTTTCACCATCAATTTTTTTTTCCATGTCCCTTTAGGGCCTCCGTAGCTTTATAAAGATACATTAAAAAAATGTCATATTTTTGTCAGAAGATGCCTTTTTTCTAATCATGTGTTTTTCAATTTCTAGCAGCTGAAAGATTTCTTGCTTTTATAAATCTCCCTTGCAAGTGATTATTTGGATGAACAAAAGCATCACGGTCAAGTCACACACACGAATAAGTTGTAAAACCTTTACATGATGATTTGTTCCCAGTATACCAGTAAGGATTCCAGACAGCGGAGGGCTTCAGATGGGGTGCTTTGTGTTGTAAGGGAAACTTTATCTGACGTTCCTCCATCCAGAGGACCCGTGTCTCCTTTACTGTCCTATAAGACAGAACCAGGTACTGGAAAAGGCAATTAAATTATTATTCTCAAATAAACAATAATACAAAGTTCATGAATGCATGTCAATCTTTGTCTTTGCTAGATCATCCTTTCATTTATGTGAATGAAGAGGTTGATTATGAAGCCAAGGAGAAATGCAGGACGTCAAGGAGCAGCCACAAGAGGTGTGTAATACCTGACAACTTCAACGTTTGTCTGTTCACACATCTGAAAATCAGGTGCAGTTTTCATCATCCATCCCTTACTTCCCTCTAAAGTAACAGTGATGCTCAGAAGGAGTCAGCAAGGCCCAGGGTACCAGTGGTTTGCTTAGAGCGTCTGAAAATACTTGTCTCTCAACTCCCGCCACACGGACGACGACAGAGTGACCCTTTACCTGCCAGTGGGACGGACAAGGGCGAAACTCTGTCTCAGCAGAGAACCTGGCACAATGCAACACCCGAAGTATGTCTTAGTTCTTGTTATACAATACAGGACAGATTTTGAAAATCATTTTAATGAACATTTTCAAAATAAGAAAGGTTGTTATTCAATGACAGCATTTGTTTACAAGTCACTGTTTAAGAATATTGTTTTTACAGTTAAATGCTCTATTGTCTAGACTAAACAGATATGGCATCTCTATTTCTGTTTTGGGTGTTTTACTATTGATGTTCACCACATGGCAGCAAAATGAAAATGGCTCAGTCCTCCCTCCACAGGCTACAAGCCTCTGAATGAAATCCTTATGAACTTGTTACCAACAATGACTCCTCTCCTCCATCCTCTCCTCTCCTCTCCTCTCCTCCCAGGGAATCTCTGGAGGCTCTGACACTAGGAGGACCACCCGCTCACTCACAGCACCACCATATGCAGAGCGACAGACTTGCAATCAATCTATCACACACTCAACCAACAGCGACTTTGACAGCCACAACAACAGAGGGAGACTCAGCTCTCGTCAAGTGTCCACGCTGCCCTCCACTGACACAAAATATGTGCCACAGAGCTATTCTGCGCAGGATCTGGACTCTGACTCTGATCCCAGGTCAGTCTCAGAGGGTGCTGTTGTTTCTCGCGTAGATCCAGACTCGCAGCAAGACTCAGATGCAACGCCAGATTCTGATCTAAATGGACAATCTTCATCTGAGGCTGAACTTGAAGGTTCGGCTGTGGAGAAATCCATGGCTGTGGGAGACATGAGGCCGCATGGAGATTCAGAGCCGAGTCTTGAATATGAGGCTGACCAAGAATCAGATGCAGGAGCAGGATCAGAGGATGGCCAGGGGCTAGAGGGTGATGCTGATGCTGATGCTGATTCAGGGGATGCTGAGTCTGACGTTCAGCCTGTATACGATGGCACTTTTCAACCTGAAACTGATTCTGATGCTGTGTCCGATCAGCCTCCGGACTCTCAGGGCTCTGTTGAGTCTGAGATTGACGTGGAATCTGAAACTGAACTGACAACTGATGACCCACAACCGCTTCGCTCTGATCTGGAGGAGGAGTCTCAGGTCGGTCCTGGTCAGAGGCCACTTCTGATCGCCAACCCTGTTACTCAACCTGAGCAGGACAGTGCAGAGATGGAGAGTGAGGACTTCTGCGCTGTGTGTCTGATTGGAGGGGACCTGCTGTGCTGTGATCGCTGTCCTAAAGTCTTCCACCTTTCTTGTCATATCCCACCTCTGCTGAGCTTCCCAACGTAAGCTTCTTCAACTGTAAACTGAAATGTATACATTCAACATTATCCCCTCCGCCCCACTTAAAGTGTTTATTTGAAACTGTGACTGTTAACCTGATTTTTACATCTCATTCAGAGGTGACTGGGTGTGCAGCCTGTGCAGAGATGCTGCACAGCCAGAAGTCATATACAACTGTGAGAATGAGAGAACATCTGGAGAACACACATCAGCACATGGACTGTCTGCTTGTGACCACAGAGTAAGTCATTTCATCAGCTGCATTAACAATAACAGTGCTGAGTAGTTTGGTGTTTTTTGTGTTCATATTCAATTTTTGTTGATATTCGTTTCACTGTTTGCAGAAATGTGAGCGGTTGACTCTTCTGATCCTCAGTAACATCCTGAGTGCTCCCTTCCATGAGCCTGTCAGTCCACTTGTGAGTGATCACCATTGATTTTAACAGTCCAGCCATATTAAAGTCCACCTCATTTTCACAGTACCATTTGATTTTCATTCAGCTTACAGGCACACACTGGAGACTTGAGCAGTCTTCTTTGTGTTTTTCAGCATATGCACATACTGATTGTTGCTATATTTGTCTGGTTAGGGGCTTGAAGGTTCCCCCAGTGAATTTTTTTTTTGGTAACATGGTTACATTAACATTCATTTTTTCCCTCATCAAAGCATACTGAGTACATCCTAAGGGCCTCTGAGTACATCTAAGGGAACTTTGTTAAATGCATTTTATTCATAAAATATTTACAAAGCTGTTTTTTAATATTTTGAGGCATTCATTGTTTATATCCATGTTTAAATCGGCTAACAGTGTTTGTCTGCAGTATTTCTAAATGCATTACCATCATTGTTGTCAGTGTGTTTCTATTAGTGTTCAAGAGATATGAGTGCCAACCGACTCATAAAAATATTACTTGACAGTGCAGATTGTTGTCAGAAACTCCACAGGGTACCTTTAATACTCAGAGCACATGTTATTATGAGTAATTAAGGCCTGATTTCAATTAAGATTGTGTTCCCAGCAGGTACCTTATACATAGGTAGAGGGACGTTTGTTGCAATCATACAAATGATTGGGACATTTATTAAATGCATTTTGAAGAAGCGAAGTAAAGTGTCTTGGTGGATAAATGTTACTGCTTTTTAATGCAGGCACGCCATTACTACCAGATTATAAAGAGGCCCATGGACCTGTCTGTGATCAGGGCCAAACTCAATAAGGGGAATACTCAACATTATAAGTCACCGGATCAGTTTGTTGCTGACGTCTATCTCATGTTCCGCAACTGTGCAAAGTTCAATTATGTAAGTGAAAAATCAAAATTCTGTATGTTTGTTTGTCCTTTAATTACAGTGAATTCTAGTTTTAATTATAAATATAATCATGATCAGTCAGCACTTTTTTTATCTCTGACCACAGCCTGACTCTGAGGTTGCCCAGGCAGGACGCAGCCTGGAGGTTTTCTTCACCTCCAAGCTGAAAGAAGTTTTCCCAGACAGAGTTTTCCCTGTGGCTGAGGCGGACTCTGACAGCGATGAGTATGATGAGGCCTACAGAGCCACTGAGAGTGGTTTCCCCTGGCCAGAGAGGAGAGAGCAGTGCCACAGGAAGAGGAAAAGGAGGCAGTCTCTCAAATCCAGGAGGCATCACTTTTAACAGGAGGTGAATGGATGCCTTGGATGTAAACGTGTTGCTTTTCTGTGTAATTATACTGTTTTTATTTAGCAGCCCTATGGGACTGCAGCAGTGTTTCCATTCTGTAATCTAAAAGCCCAACATTGTGGTTTGCAGTGATATGACAGTGCTGCCATCTGATGGTAGCTGAACATACTGAAACTATACTTCAAATATTTAAAGTGCTACCTAATGCAGGAGCAGTGGTTATTCCTGCAGACTTTACCTGACCAGGTGAGCAAATAATAACATAAAAATTACATTCAGTTTACATTACATCTAAATCGTACATGATTCACAATTAGAAGCAAATGTCTTTAGATGACAGAGTTTGCTAAGTTCCTTGTACAGCCATGAAACATGCTATTTTAGGGCACTGATGCTATAATTGTTCATTTATCACATCACATTTTCACCTCTAATGGTTTGCTCCTGATGCACTGTACTGCTTACACTGCTTTCATGTATTTACATTCACACCTTACATACTGTATTTTATGTCATATACTTTATTGTACAGAGTGGATGCTGTAGTTGGATGTTTATTAACCTCACTTTGCATCTTTATTAAGTGGATGAACATAGCCCTGACTATACGCAGTACTTTAATATGGCTAAATTCTGTATTTACCATATTCTTACATGTTTAACATATTTGTACATGTGCAACTGTAAATAACTTTATTTTACTATGTGTTTCTCACTAAATGATTGCAGGCAATTATCTTAAGTTTGATTTTTAGATATAATTATGTGTTTCTGTAGCTTTCTTTGAAAATCAGCAGCCTATCATGTTTGTCTTTTTAACCACAGTAATGCAGAATGTGAGTAATTACAGCACTGTAATCTGTGTTAGAGCTCAATAGGGCTTATGTGTTGTTAAAGGATTTAATATCTTGATTAAACAGATCTTAATTTTACATCTAACCATGAATTAAGTTTGCATATACATTTTGTAACATTTCACTGTTTCAGCAAACTCTTGTATTATTCTATTATCTAAATATCTCAGGCTTAATAAAAGTGTAAGGTAAGCATATCGTTCAGTACCAATTGTTATAAAAATGTCCGTGCTATTAGTAGAGACATACTGTTGAAAGGAAATATGTTATTTTATAAATAATCTGTAGCGCATTTCCTGTTTTTAGACTTTCTTCACTTGCTTCCTGCAGCTTAAAATAGACTTTATTTGACTTTATGGTACAAAAGAGAAGTGAATGTACAGTATGTGTAATGAGTCTTCCTTTTAAAACAGTAGATGTTATAATATTTTCTATTGTATGAAGGAAGACTAAGTATACTCACTGTTTTAGGAGAACAGGTTAAAATCTTTGCCTTCTTTTTTTTTTTTTTTTTTTTTACTGTAACAGCCAACAATAAATGCACAAATATTAACATCAATAAAATGCATTCAATAGAATATACATGGTATTATATTCATTTATGTGTATTTAACTTTATCTTGTTTGTTATCTATTTTTCATAATACCTTTATGTGCTTTAGGAGATGCCAAATCCCTGCTACTAGTTCAAATTTAATAAAATAGGATATTTTGCTGCAGATCATCTTTTCTGTATAACACAGTAGCATCATTTTGAATTGATTCAATGGGTTCTGAGGGTTTGTGGGTTGTGAAAAGAACATGTTTGGCCTCCTGTGAAAATATCTTCCATCTTCTACTCTAATTTCATTGTCTCTGTGCTGATTATACTCACGACACTCACTCACTCACTCTAATCACAATGATTGAAAAATCCCACATCAGAATCCATCTGAGGTAGTGCGGTCCTACATGGAGAGTGTTTTTGTTAAATGGCCTCATTGGAAATTGTTATTGAAGCGTAAGGAGCACGAACATCATTTCTGCAGATTTTGTAGAAAATTGTCCAACACAGCATACAGTCTATTCTAAAAACTGGGAAGTAAATAGATATGTAGTATATAGTAACACAAGTACCAAATTACTGTTTCTGCAGTTTAGTTTTTGTTTTGTTTTGTTTTAATAAGATATTGATATAGTTTATTTGGAGGATCTATTTTAAGCAGATTCTCAGAACAAATCAAACATATACTGTAAATCAATTTGATTTAGTTCAAATCCAGTAGTTCAATGTGTAAATGTCCTATAATCATCCTGACATTTGTCAGATGCTCTATTAGTTCAATACGGTCTATTTGTTATGGGTATTCTTCAGCTTCATTACAGTTATTATACTTTGTGTGGGCAGTGAGCTGACATGTTAATTAATAAAAAAAATTATATATTAAAATACATTCAACTTAACCAAAGCTGAAACCTTTGTGACATTTTTCAAAAACAATAATGTGAGTTTTTCCACAGTGCCCTCTAACATCAAATAACTTAATGTATGGATATTTTTTATGTGTAGATACAATTTCTAAGAATTGCACTGAAGGCACTAAACAAAACATTATGTCATTAGTAATTTATACATCATGTTTCCATTCATGTAACCCCTCAGCATGTTTTAATGTCTTTTACAGTCTGATGTCATACTGTTAAGAGAGAAGGAGGGGATTTTAGCAACCACAGCCATCAGACTGAATTGTCACCAAAAATACCATTTATCAGAGAGATTTAATATAGATCTAATGTGGGAAGCAATCACCCAATAAATAAAAAAATAATAATTAGAAATTAGGTTTCCAAATTTAAAAAACAACATCAATGGTTTACTCCAGGTTCTCTTTCACTGTCAATTACTCCATTTCTTCAATGACCTGGCTCACATGGACCCAGCAAAAGAGAAGATGGACCAAGGATAATGCTAAAGAAACATGACAAACCCCAGTGGGGTGAGCCTGGGGTAGGAAGCAGGAAGAGAGTGACTCTGAAACCTCGCATCACCGGAGTGCTACAGGTGTCCCACATTACACCAGTCAGTCCCTGCAAAGCATGCAGGGAAACAAGGTAGCACCAAACATCACAGCAAGAGACTCCCAGTCTGCTATGAAGATTACAAACCTCTGTTTACAGCTCCACACAAACATTGTAGCAATACAATTCAATTAAATATCAAATAATAAAAAAAACTTTGAATATCGTATCAATGTTAACAAAGACATATTTCTCAAAATGCACAGCCTCTTTAACCAGTAGCCGTCTCTAAAACACATCATCACATGTGACGATGAGTCAGTTTGACTTGGAAAGCATGAAAGAAAAAGAGGAGTTTTAATTATATGTTTCATTGCATGTATTACATGGTTTCTGTTTCTCAAATTTAAGGAGAAAAGTTAATGTGTCAAAATGGTACATTTCTTTTTGCTGGTTTTTCTGTATCTGAATATCTGCTTTAGATTTAGTCAGACAATAGAAGGATGCATGTGTCTAAACAGGTCAAATGATTTCTGGAGAAAGGAGAACTTTTAAAACAAGTCCCTGGTGATGTGTTAAAACATTTTTGTGGTTAAACTAAAATAACAGGACCCCCTCAGTACAGATGCCGTCCAAGGTTCAGTTTGGCTTCAGCTCATAGTTGCAGTGCACTATAAAAATGGCTATTGTTTATTTACTGGCATGGATTTTTAAAAAAACAACAACACTCACACAACTATCTTACCCTGGTCGTTATCCTCTTGATATCAGTCTGTTTTTCATTTTTAACAAACACTAACAGCAATTATTGTTAAATGTACAATGTTTTGGTCAGGGGGCGTCCTGCAGGGTTTTATTTGTGAACAGGGTTTGTGACATTTCCATCAGCAGATCTGGACTGAACCATAACATGGTAATAATGAGACACTTTTGTGACCTTTGGTGAACAGCAGAAAGGGCAGAAGGAGAAGTGTAGAAAGTAGAAAAATGAGAGAGCTGACTAGGGAAGCAGAGTGTGAAATCAAACTTTGTGAGTTTTCTGTGCTGTGGTGGACTGAGTGGGGAATGAGAGGGGCTGAAATGTGCGCCCAGCTGAGGTCAACTGATATGTTACATTTTAAAACATCTCCTGGCATTTTACAGTCTTCGTACCGTGTCTGAGGTATCATCAGTTTCTAGGCATCTTAACATCTTTACTTTGCTTTTCTTCTTCAGGGAAACCTTTAAATTCAGAGGTGGGATTTCTTTGGATTGAGAACATGTATCCCTTATATTATAAAAAGGCTGATCTTGTAATATTTATTCATTGTGTTTTTAAACCATATGACAGAGTATAAACTAGTGACAGTGGATAAAAGCTGGTTTTGAATACATGTCTGTAATATCTCCTATTTGCTAAATAATGAATATGCTAAGAGAAAGATTAAAAAAAACAAAACAAAAAAAACCCTTTTTTTTATTGTGTTTTGTTTTCCTTTTTGCTACCCTGCCTCACAAACTTCTCTCAGTGGCAAAGAAGGGGCAGAGACTCAGTTTCAGTTTTCACAGGAAGGGTTTGTGGTAGTGATGCAGCTTTTCCAAACACTTCCAACGCATCTGTGCAGCGGTGGGTGGTGTGCAGGAGGAACAGAAGACAAAGGACACTTTTACCATCACCTTTTCCTCTTGTACTGCCATGAATGATATCAAGCTGGCTCTGCTGGGGAGCGAGGGTGCTGGCAAGACAGGTGAGCAGCTCTGACACTGATTTTATTTAGTTTAAAAAAATATATACTGACCAAATGTACTGTGCTGCTTTGTTGATCT
Organism: Pseudochromis fuscus; assembly: GCA_900323345.1. NCBI lineage: Eukaryota > Metazoa > Chordata > Actinopteri > Pseudochromidae > Pseudochromis > Pseudochromis fuscus. Next base: position 18,246 of record OOFC01042295.1, on the reverse strand, counting down.
GGCTGTAACTCACAGAGCACAGTGTAGACTAGAAGTGTATGTGATTTGTTTATCTAAGATTTCTGATATACTACCCATTGGAGAATAAATGTAGAGAATAAAATATACTGAACTGAAGGATTTCCAAGCTTTAGCAGACAGATAATTAGATGATATTTCAGTGCATCATGGTTTATCTGAGAAAGTTTGTTGCAAAACTCAGACACTGAATGTAAAAAGCTGGATTTCAAGAATATATATTTCCTTTGCACAGTAGGATGCGACATAAAGACACTTCTTCCATAAAACAAAACAAACAAGCAAAAAACATCTGTTAGCAATGCCAAATGAAAATGTCTAGATTTTGTAAGGTAAGGTTATACTGACTCCTTCTTTCTCACTCTCATTTTCTCCCCAGCTGTTCTGGTGCGATTCCTGACAAAACGTTTTATTGGAGAGTATGCTTCCACTGCCAGTATGTAAACATACCCATTAAACCGCTAATGTTGTTACATTATAGAAAGATATATTGTATATGGCTCTCATGGATTTTCCCCAGTGTCTCCTTTGGCCTCATACTAATTACATTATATCAATTTAATGTGACTCCACAGAAGTCTGCTTCATATGGGGCTGGAATCTATGACGTGCACATTTTACCATCACTCAGTGTTTATCTTACAGACTGTAATAGAATTACACTTTGCAGGGGGGTAGAACTTTTCAATCCTTTTTACTTCTAGACTAAATTAATTAAGTCATTTGCCTCCTGTGAGTAATCATGCACAACACTAACTATAGTAATCACTGTTTAGTTTGGCTAAACGGGCACCATGCGGTGTTGATTTGTCTCTAAGAAAGCTTTGTGCATTTTTATTCACTATGTTAGTTTTTTTTTTTTTTTGCTTTTCACTTGTATTAATGTTCTGTGGTAAATGTGAGAGTGAAATTGCTTTTAATAACTATTTTTTTTTTACTTATTTCTTGGCAGATTCTCTGTACCATAAAAGGATGTCTATTGATGGGAGACAGTTAAACCTGGAAATATTTGATTCATGTTCACAGGTAGTATGCTTTTGTGCAATTAATTGCGGTTATTATCCTCAGTGTCACACAAAATCTACCAGAGGTTGCCAATTTGAAGCTATTTGTGGCTATTTTATAATATTACCCTGTACTGTAGGTGAGCATACTTTAAAGGTTACTGTGATAATTACAACAGCATGCAAACTTATCTTTAGTCTCATGTGCTTTCTGCTGCATGATGTGCTGTACTTAATTATTTGTCTGTTTCTGACTATCTCTGTTATTTTTTCAAACATTTCAACCTGCTTCTGAGTAAATTTCAATTTTCTGCAGTAGACTGGACATAAAGCACCTGATGAGTTTAAAACATTTCAGAGCTTCTATAACCAGAGTAGTTAGCTGATTGATAACGTGCTGTGTTTGATCTCCACACTCACCTTTGCTGTGTCAGAGTGGCAACAGCAGATGCATCCTGGATGAGCCTGTGAACTGGGCAGATGGATTTCTGGTGGTGTACAACATCAGTGACCGAACGTCCTTCCTCTATGCCAAAAGTGTCCTGCGGCAGATCAAAGAGGCCCGAGAGGAGAGCAGTAAGGGGTGAGTGACCATAGTCAGCTGGTAATGAAGCTGAGCTGAGGGATTTACTTTTATGCCCTAATGAGCCCCATTCCTGAGATGAACATGTGTAGGCCTATCAGGGGGAAGATCAATGTGGTATGCAGCGAGTACATTCCAACACGCTGTGATGGAGTATCCAGTATGAAGCAGTTTCATTTAGCCGTTAGAGCAAAACAGAGCATTTGTGAAGACATGTAACTTTTGATGCTATCTTATAATCTGAAACCTATGAAATATGTTACATTGATCCCTGAATACTTACCTCTTGTGTTTATAAGGATTGAAATCCATTTTGTTTTAATTTAACTCAAAGTTTTGCAAAGTGGCAACACATTGATCATAGACAATACTTTAAAACTATAAACATAACATTGTTGATATACAGAGAGGACTGAGCATTTTGAGAACTGATGCTGTTTTGTTTAGTTGATGTGGGGCTGTCTAAGGGACTTCAGCACCTGGGTCACTGCTTGTTGTATAACCTTTTTCTTTCCTCTATGGCAGAGTGGTGGATGTCCCAGTCTTCTTAGTGGGGAACAAGCGGGACCTGTGTAATGCTCGGCAGGTATTCGAGGAGGAGGGACGATCCTTGGCCCAGGAAGAGCGCTGCCACTTCCAGGAGGTGTCCGCGGCAGAGGACTATTCAGAGATATCTGATCTCTTCACAAAGCTCATTCGTCATGTGATGGATAACCTTAAGCACTGTGCAGGCCGCAGACGATACAGTGGCTCCAAGTCCATGGTCAAACTCATAAATAATGTCTTTGGTAAAAGACGGAAGTCTGTCTGATGGAGGAAATCAGTGATTACTCATTACAAGGAATGGAAGTGAACATGTTGTTTGTTTATCTGGACACTCTTGGCAGTTTGTACTGCTCACCAACAATGTGACTATATTCTACAAAACATTACAAAAGGCTTTACAGAAATGTAACAACATCGCACCATAGGCTACTGTAGGTGGTGTCAAATGCCAAGTAGCAGTGCTTTCACAGCTGTGTTTTTGAATTTTTGTGACACAAACAGCATGCAATATTTCTTTGTAAAAGCAATTTTTGAATCTCTGAAAAATCTTAGTTCAGATAAAACCTTGATATTTCTGTACATTTTGTCTTACAGCTTGTGGTATGTGTTTTTTTTAAACATACAGTAATAAAACTGTTTTTTCTTACTTGTTCTAATAATGGATGGTCTGCTAATTTACACAAATCCAATAGAAATATGCTTTCACTTCTCAAAAATAGGGTTGCTGCATCCAGCAGACTTTGTAGCTCCACTTAAAATGTAGCTTCCTGGAGTGCAGTTAAAAGTGTTTCCCCACACGATCAGAAAAATAAGCAGTAAAATACTGCAAAAAAAAAAAGTTATAATGAATCCAAGCAAAGAGATAATAAACAACATTTAAAAGAATGAAATAAAAACCAAACATCAAAGCAACCAGTAATAGCACAGAAAGGGTAACTCTGTCAGATGGCTATGCAGATACTAGTATCATGAGTTAACATGTCAATAAAATTTTAGGTCAAATTAAATTGTCCTCACACTGCTACTTCTTTCATATGAATAAACCCTTGGTAATCATCACTTATACTTAACCTTTCTTTTTTTAAGGCCTTTCCAAACAAATATTTAAAGCCCTATTTTCTGTTGATTTAATAATAGTCTGTAATCATAGTTCATAACTGCAAACTACTGCAAAGTGCCAACTCGCCAAAGTAATGATTATCTTATTTCTCAACAGGTAAATGTGGTAGAGTTGTTCTGAAATGAACAGCAAACTAAAAGCTCAACACCAGCCACTCAGCGGAAATAAACCCTTCAATTTGACCAGTAGATGGAGACTAAGGACCAGGAAAGTTCATGCATGCACAAGGAAAAACTGGTTCCCAGTCAGTATTATATGAGAAAACGTATGGTTTTTGTGCAAGCTGGAAATTCTGTGACGATCCCGTCGTGGTCGAGTTTGTCTTTTGTGTGGATTCATTTGACATTATTTAAGTATTTTTGTGACAAACACAGAGAGACACGCAGTTCGTTCGTTGGAGTTTTGTCCCTCTTCGCTTGCCATAGTCACTCGCATGAAAAAGTTTAAGTCTATGGTGAAGAGCATAGACTGAGGACCTTTCTTCCTAATGAAAATGATGTATTTTAATCGGTAAGACACTTTTATTGAATTCTCTAACAGCAGAAATGTACACAAGGGTACCGTTCGTTTATATATCACTGTAGTTTCTTTGTTGGTTTCTTATGAGGAAACGTTTGTACAACTTCAGTCTGTTTCGTTGCCATGGCAACGTGTACTATCGGGAGTGCTACCAAAAATTAAAGTCACACTTCAAGCTATTTTTTGCACTATTTATTGTATACATAAGAGTATGGTTAACTTTGCCAAATTATACCACAAGATGCTCAACGGGAATTGATTAATTATGGGTGCCCTGTCATCTCAGGCATTATACGGACAATAATTAGCTGCCGGTGAACTGCCTACCTCACGGGTTGTTGTTGCTGTGGAAGTTAGCTTATATGAAGGCTCGATATTTCACTACCGCCAACGGCCATCAGGTAATTACCTGCAAAAAACTAACAAATTTACACACGGAGCAGTAAAATACCTTATACTGGGGCTGCCGATGTTGGATGAGTGTTTACTAGCTGCTATAAGGTCCTCTTACTTTAAACTTCACGATTATAAATAGATCATTCTAACTGAGTTGGTAAAACCTGTCATCATTTGTAATAGTTTGAAGTCTGAAGTCTTAATCATAAAGGATGGGTTATCCTACATCTTTTGTTGTAACAGTTAAAACCTGGCAGCTGGACAATGAATGATTAATCACTGACAGTGTGGACATCTGTGTATTCCGATATTAATGTGCTGAGTTCTCGTTGAAATAAATTTAATGTGTTCTTGTTTCTGCAATGGCCTACATTTTTCTAGATGTCTGCCCTCCTAGCTTCCTAAGGCTGAGCCCAGCAAGGGCAGAGATTAGCCTTAACCAGGATTAAACCAATGAGAAAATTTGAATTTGTCGGCCCTTATCTCCCAGCAACATGTGGTGTGCCCTGAGCAAATGGCAGAATTTGATCTTTTCCTTCCTTTTGGCAAAGCATGTTTTCTTGCCAATAGACACTTATCAAACATGACCATTGAAGACAGCAGGAATTCTTGGAAGGGCCTTTAAATGATTTGTTTATAGGGAAACTACATGCATTACTTGTTTGCAGCACAGGAATAACAATTTCAAGTTGCACCTCCTTTTTTCAGTCCTGCAGTCCTTCAGCTGGAAGGTAGAGGATATTTGTACAACTCTTTAGTAAGGCGGTTGTAATGACCTGATGTTGATGTGTTCTTGGTATATTACACTTAGACCACAAGCTTTGATAATCTCTCTGCATAATATTAAGAATTACTCCATAACTTAGTGAAGTAGATGGGATATTCGCATTCTAAACATGCAATTTCTTGCCTCATCAGGTAATGTAATTCCACGCTTCATTAGGACTGTGAAGTTTATCATTTGTCATCAAAGCCAAGCTGTCAATAAATGATTAAGTTTCACATGAGTAAAATGTAATATTGGGGCTCAAGCAAAACGGATAGCTGTGTACATTTTAATTGCAGTTAGTAAGATTTTGTTTTTGTTTGATTTTCAGGCTACAATATATTTTAGCAGCTGCTTGTTACAGCTAGAGGCAATGTTATAGAGTCTAAGCCTAATTTATTCTACTATTTATGCAATTAAATAAAGCACATTTCTATAGGCCTTGAACAATATTTGAAATGCGTCATATCTTAATGAACTGGTTGAGATTGATAAGTGGTCACAGTTTTTTTTACATTACATCTTCAGCAGCATTCAGTTACTTTCTGGTAAGTCTTGCAAACTTTTGGTATGCTCCAGTTATTCTGCCACTTATTGATGTATTGAGGGCTGCAAATGGTAATTTTTTTCCAAAACAGATTGATCTACCAGAGTTTTAAAATGACTAGATAATAATAGAATAGGTCAAATGTGTAGTCTAAAAACTTTAAGTAATATTTCTAGTAAATGTTTTCACATCCAGTATGATATCTTCACGTCTTGTTTAAATACTAACATCCTTACTGCAGTCATTTTGATTGTGTGAGAAAACATCATACAATATAATTGGTGAATATAAATAGAGCTTGTGTTAATTTATGGTTTATGGAGTGAAAAGGTTGTTGCATCATCCTCTGTCTGTCCCCGGTCTATTGTTCTGAAGCACCATTGATTTTGCATTCCTATTTTTTTTTTGCACAATACCTACCCAACACCTTTCATTAAGTACTATGTGTATTTATTCACGGAGTCGTGTAAAGGAACAGAAATTGCTGTCTGACAATGTGACAGAGAGCTAAGGCAAGTTCGGACTTGACCTGTGATGAACTGTCGGCTCTAATTACTTCCTGTTGAAACTGGAGAAGAGGCAAACATTGTAAAAGGTGGACCTCAGCCTCTGTCTCCTTGGGTTTTGGGTGTGTACTAACAGTTACTCGTCTTTCTGTGTGTCTATGGGTGATCAAAGGCCATTGTTAATTTGTACTGTTTGCTGCTGTCTTGACATTTTTTGTAATTATGTATTGTTTCTTAGAACAATTCACAATCTATGTAGAGGTGGAAAAACAAACTATAATTTAAAAAACAAAAACAGAACAAACTTGGACTTGGTTGAGGGAGGTTTTAAAATTTGACATATTATAACAACTGATGTACTGGCACCTGGACAGAACAAGTGGCCTTAATGGAAGGTATTTTAAGTGCACAGTTGGCACAGGGGCACACTTATTACCCATCACTGCTGAGTGATTTAAGTCTCAGCTATTTCCAGCTATTTGGTCATGTAACACACACACACACACATACACATACACACACACAAACAAAAACCTGTAGTTTGACCGAGAAACGCAGGTGTAGTGATTACAGGCACTCCAGGCTTAAAGCAATTCAAGACCTGTGTCTGTTGGTGACCCTTTTAAGGTCAGACTCCTCACCCTAACCTGACCTTGATATCCCATTTCCTTTGCACCAGAGATCTGGGGGCAGCGACTAGGCACCTCTGTCTTGGAGACACCTGAGGTGCACAAGACCCTTCGCTGATCACCTCAAGTCCTCAGTGATACACTCATCACATGCCTCTGTCTTCCACAAATGAGCTGTGATTGAGGTGATTGGAATTTCCAGAGGCTGTCACAATCGTTTTGATTGGAAAATAGACGGGAGATAATGGGAGAGACAGGCCTGTTATGAGAGCCCTGTCAGGGCTAAAATAATGCATCAGAGTGAAGAGGTTAAAGACACTGCTTCCCTGTTAATAATTAATTGCTGTGCGTGTGGCGGATCCACTTCATCGCTCCCAGTCATCACTTGATAATTGCTTTACATTTAATTTGGCTTTAGAGACTGTTTTTCAAGCTGGGTAAATTGTGCTTAAAGTGAATATGGGCTCAGACAGAGACAGCAGTTTGGTCATAAACCAGTAATAAAAAAGTGACAAGTTAGATGAGTTAGAAGAAGAAAGTTTCAGTGTTTCTGTACGCGACTTGATGAGCAGATTTCTACAACCCACTTCAGGGGATAACTTAAAGATCATGGTTATAATAAGAGTAAGCTTCATTTGAAAATATATTCTCCATCATTTAACATATATTTGAAACTATGATAATTGATTGTATTAGAAAATATATGTGTATGTCAGAAGATGCAGCTGTTTTCTGTTTTATGTAATATCACTAGAGCTGCAGCTAACAACTGTTTTGATGGTTGGTTAATCATTGACTACTGAAATGATTAGTTGGCTAAAAGTTATTAAATGGCTCTTATTTAGCAATCAGCTTTTAAATTTAACATGAGGTGGTTTAAATTATGTGCGAATTAATAATGAAGACAAGAAAGATGGATTCTTCATTCAAAATAAATCTTTTAATCACCTTTGGTGCTGATATTAGCTGCTATTGATACAAAAAGTGAAGAAATAATGTCTCATTTCCAATCCAAGGCCAGGCACAGGGCTCAGTATTGATATTAACTATAAATAAATACAACTGTTAATTCTAAACAAGGACAGGCAACTAATCCTTTTCTGTACTGTATTTAGGGTGAAGTGGGCACAAATGTTTTAGGAAGCTGCCATATTATTCAGTACTGGCAGAACACGGTTGTACACATGTAACTCTCATCAGAGATAAAAAGAAAGGGAGATGGCGTACTCAGCTGAAAAACACGTCTGGAAAAATAGTGGGAAATTTTTTGCAACTAATTTCATTATCAGATTTTTATTGACAAAGTCAACTAATTGTTGCATCACTAAATATTACTGCAGGTGTATTGGCTTTAGGATTTAGACTGTTGGTTTTCCAGTACTGACTGGGCTGTGATGATCTGGACTGACAGTAGCCAGGGGTCATGAAAGAATTAAAGAATTGTTTATTTTCTTTTTTTTTTTAAGGTTGGGTTGGGGATTTTAATCATTTCAGTAAAAAAGACACGACATCTCATGATATTAAAAAATGTTTGTTGGTCTGTCTTAGAAACAGATTTTATTAAATCAGTTTCCATGGCTCCAATAATGTGCAGTAATAACAATACTGTAAATAAAAGTGGTTATCCAAAGATGTAGAGTTATTTTCTAGTTTAGAATTTCTTTTGTGATGGACATGCCTCTTACCTCCTGACCTGACTAGTTTCACAGAGATAATTATGGTCCTCTTCTCTGCTCTAGATGACACAAGCAGATGTTAGTAGACTAGACATGAACTTGTTGTCTGTGAGGACCAGTAGGGACACACAGGAAAGAGATGTGCCTTTTACGCGCCTGGAGAACGACGCAGACCTCAAGGTATGAAGAGCATCATGTGTGATTCCCCTACTGTTCTGATAGTGCTGTGGAGTCTCCACTGAAGAAGTTAAACGTGGTCACTAGTGACCTCTTCGGTGCACTTTTATGTGCACCAGAAGAGGACCAAACTCCACTTTGCTGCTGTACAGTCTCCCTTCATTGGGGAATTTGACTGCTCCCGTTGCCAAATTCGAAGCAGCCAGTGCTCAGTCTTGCATGCACACAGATAATAATCAAGTTAATTAGACCTGAGATTGAACGAACTGCAGCAGCAACTTAATCATTTGTAACTTGATTAAAAATACTATATTCTGCAGCTCCAGAGACCAGAAAAGTTTAGAGTTTTTCAGAGAGTCTCAAATTAGAAGTGTACTTCACAATTCAGATCTTGAGTTGGGACATACTGTTTTTTAAAAACACTGGTGAAATGATCCTAAAGTCTTAAACACAAGCTCAGGGGAAATCCTCTGCTGTATCTGTCTGACATGAGCAGGTGTAGATTACAAAATGTATTAATGTTTTCTTTCTTCTCTCTTTTTTTTTTATCCCCATAGGAAATTTATGAATTTGGAAGGAAATTGGGTCAAGGTAGCTTTGGAGTTGTTTATGAAGCCACCCACATTGAGACACAGACAAAATGGGCTATTAAGGAGATTTGCAAACCTGCGGTGTGTATTTGGCATCCCTCTGGGAAGCCTGTTTTTTAATGTGATAAAAACTTGCACTTCCACTGGAGGTTAATGTTTGGAGAGAATCAGATGGAGCAGTGATTTGACTTTTTGTCACATCAGCCAGGAAGTTCGAAAGTTGAGATGCTGGAGCATGAAATTAACATTCTCAAACAAGTGAATCATGATCACATAATACATCTTCAGGCAATCTACCAGACGACTAGGGTAAGCATTGTGTCCTTTAAATGAGAAGCTCAAAAAAGCATAATTAAGCGAGTGGGTGAGTATAATGGATGTAACATATAATAATCTTCTATTACTCTATGTTTCTGCATAAATATTACTGATGAGCACAAATTGGCTCGATAGTAAGATGCATTTCTCTGCTTGTTTCCAGATGATTTATTTGGTTACTGAGCTGTGCAAAGGAGGTGAACTGAAGCAGCTGTTGGGGCAAAAAAAGTTCTTTACAGAAGATGAGACAAGGAACATAATCCGTAGTTTAGCTGATGCTGTTGTCTACCTTCATAAAAGAGGTAATGTCATTTTACATGTAGATACAAAATGAATGTACCTACATGAACTTTACTCGAAAGTAAAGTTCTGACTGTGTTTGGAGTAAAGTGTACCTCATTTAAAATAGTGCCATAAAGCCATATTCAAATTGTGTTGTCTTCAATGGCATGAGCTTCCTTGCCATTCAGGATTTGAGTCATTATAAAAAAAGGCTTATTTTGATTACATGGCAATAATAAACAGCTGCCAGTAAAAAACAGCAACAAAAAAAGCATAACAAACATTTTAATTAAATCTTTTATTTAGAAAAGCTATTTCCTCGTGCAATGGCAGAATCTGTGGTTAGAGGTAATTTAGGACATTGCTTGCCAATGAGCTATCATTACATGTGGCTAATGACTAATTTACAACAAGCTAGAGAGCAACACTGATTAACAGGTGTTTTCACATGGAAAGTCCCTCTGTGCTGGTTGTCTTCACCTCTACAGGGACTAATGATACTAACAGGAAGGTGCTGGGTTTGAATTAGGCATCCACAATCCTTTTTGTCAAACAACCAATCATAAAAACCCCTCAGCCTTTTTCCCAGGTTTTTCCATATTCTTCATTTTTTGCTGTCCTTTGTCAGCTTCTGCTTTGAACTTTAATGTGTACAGTTAATTGCTCTGTACATTTGTAATGTCCATGTTTCTATTAGTACCACACATCCAAACTGAAATTGTATTTTTTATGTTTTCTCAGTAGTATTTATTTAATAACAAGAACAAAACCTAAGAGGTGTATTTTTATGTGTTGGGATGCCAGTAGACTGTTCAAAAAACAGGAATTACTGAACAAATAAATATCTTAAATGGGTAAAGAAAAACACATTTTCAGGTGTTTGTTTGTACACCATTTGGTCTAACTTACCTTTCACACACCATCAACACTGTTGCATTGTATAATTGGTTGCTTCACACAGTGCAGTGAAAAAAGACTGCCCAGGGCAAATTGTATTTTCCCCCTGCCTTCCCTTACTCCAACAAGTTTTGTTAACGAGGCCTTTAGTTTGGTCTACTGTAAGCAAGGTAAACAGATCACTGTGTTACTGTGTACGAAACACACTTTATTCTTGTGACTGACCTGGGCAAATTATGTTACACTTAAATCTGATTATTATTATTTTTTTCTCAGTTGTTAAAATTTCACTTCAATTCTCATCATACAGTTCAAAACAAGAAATGAAAAAATAGAAACAAAAACACCTTTATTTTTAGCAGACGCAGTATATATATTTTTGTCAGCTGACTTTTCAAAACATGGGCGTGTTCCACTCACCCTGTCATAGTACAGCACATGGAAACATACTCCCATCATAGCCACTGGAAACTGTGCAGTAACATGGGAAACATACAAACTACCAGTTTGTTATTATGATGATTGATATTCATTGACCCATTAATCATTTTGGTATTTTATTGAATTAGAGTTATTTTTTTCATTTCAACCTCTGTCAATATAAAAATATTGGTATGAATATTGATTATAACCAAATCTTGGTATTGTCATTGTCCCATACATCAGTGTTAAAAGTTTGAAGTTTCCCTCTTCACATCCTACAGATATCGTGCATCGGGATTTGAAACTTGAAAACATCCTTGTTAAAAATTCTCTGGATGAGAACGTGGGCAGGATCAATATCAAGGTAAAAAAGTGACATGAACTGTTAAGCTTTCCATCACTGCTTCTTATCCATTCACTGCCGGACTGAGTACAAGCCTCTGATGAGCACTTTTTCCTTGCCCACTGTCTCCTCTATAGTTTGTAAAGGCGTAAAATACTACCTCATTATGATAGACTCCCTCTGGTCTTCCTTTATAGTACACCCTTTCAAAGAGAGACTAAACTGTGTCTTTAAACAAATTACCAGCTGAGCTCAGCATGTTGTATGCACTGCCAGCCAAAGCAGATACCTAGTGTGTGAGCTAAACAAGGATAGGCCACAGCATAAACACCCCTGTCTTTCTGTTTTTCTCTTTTTGTCCTTCACACACACACACACACACACACACACACACACACACACACACACGCACACGCACACCGTACATGTTGTAAGAAAACATTGTCATGCCACAACATAAGTGACTTTCATTTGCCAGAAGTTTTACCTTTAGGATTTTTCCCACTGCAAATATACGCACATGCACAGCCTTAACAGTTATTCATGCGTAGTGTCAACAACCATTGTTTATCCTCAAGCTTTAGCTGAGTCTTGACAGAGGCACCAAAAGTTAATATGGATTATGTCTGCTCAGCTAAATCATCTTTATTTGTATCACCTTTTTCTTAAGTGCTATTCTCTACCTAGGTGGCAGACTTTGGATTATCGGTGAAGACAGGCGGTGTAGGGATTGAGAACATCATGACAGAAGCCTGTGGGACTCTTATCTACATGGGTATGACACCTGTATCTACTGTAACATGCTCGTAGGCCACGCAAGTGACCACTGACTCTATGTTGAATGAGCGGTGCCACCACACGCGTGTTTTTGGTTCCACCACTGGGAGTACCAAAGCAATAGCAAAACAATAATACTAGTAATAGTAGTAATAATAATAATAATAATAATAATAATAATAATAATAAAAGACATTTTAAAATTCTAAACTCAGAAGTTTCAAGTGCACGAGCAGTAAGTGTAAATTACTTTATTTGTAGAATATAGAATATAGATAAAATCTTTCATAAACCTGCTGTGCCTCTCCTGGTTTCCCTGCTACACAGCTGTTTTTGTTGCAGTTAATAATTTTTGGTTCAGAGGCACCTGTTTGGTATAATTGTTCAATCATGCTCTCAGGCATATGTCTACAAATTCCTTCTGTTACTTTCTCAGCTTATAAATATCTCACAGAAATGTTTCACTGTTACAGAGGGGATGTTTTGACCTTTGTATATAGAATGGTCGAAGCTCATGGGATGTCACTTGTTGGTTTGTGGACATTTTGAAGCCAGAAGTTGCCATTTGAACGTCACCATATTGTTTTTTTGGAGCCTGGTGTGACCATTTGGATGGAAAGGAAGGAGTGAGGAGGAGGTCTGACTCTTGAATCCAAGGACACTGCCCAATGTATATGAGACTCAAGTTCAGGTCTAATTGGAGATAATCAAACTAATCACAACCCTAAAAAATCCTCCTCTTTATTATCCGCTTAATGATGAAATTGTTTTTAGGTGGACCACATGACCTGACACCCAAATGACTTGTGAAAAAACTTATTGACTGAGTATTTCATGACTGAGAATTAACATTTTTGAATTGAAGTCAATTGGAGTTTTTTCGGGCGCCAGCCTCTAGTGGCTATTGATGGCATTGCGTTTTTTGAACTTCCACATTGGCTTCACTTTTAAGACCTGGTTGCTGTTTCCATGTCTATATGCAATGTAACAGACTTTAACATAGGTAGAAGAGCCAATGCAGACATCAACAAATTCAAAAAAATTGTCTTTTAATATTTTTTTGTGTGAAGGTGAAACACATTCAGCTCATTTTTTAAAATATTTTTTTGAGGCTTCAAGGTTACACACAATGTGTTTTGTGAGAAGTTGTTGCATTGATTAATTATTCTAAATTACTACTGTGTGCAGTTTGATTTTTGTAACATTTTCATTTGTGAAACCTGCATTTTTCCAGCCTGCAGTTGTCTTCTTCTTTTCCTTGCTGGTGCATTGCTACTCTTTTTTTTTTCTTTTTTTACAGCTCATTACTGCCACCAGCTGTAGACATGCATTTTCACCCTGAGTACACTGGGCTGGTGTGTGTGTGTGTCTTTATCAATATGCTTATGAATTTGTTACACGCATGCAGTATTTGCTTGTTTAAACTAGTGCTTTGTTGTCTCCACATTTGTATATCTCACACATTGAAAGCCATACATTTGCATATATGTGTGATTTCCAGCACCTGAGATGATGAGCGGCCGTGCTTATAGCAACTGGTGTGATGTGTGGAGCATAGGAGTCATTATGTATATGCTGTAAGTAGACGACACAAATATGCATGCACATGCATACTTTGAACACATTTGTCTGAGTTGTGTGTCCCTGCAGGCTGTGTGGGGAACCTCCGTTTGTCTCCAAAACAAAGGAGGGTCTACTTAACAAGATTATGGGAAAAGAAGTTAAGTTTACTCAATCCATCTGGTCCACTGTCAGTGATGCAGGTGACACTTAACCTTCATTCCCATTCTTAAATAAATGTATAGTAGTCGTAGTGGTACAAATGATCCTAACATGCCATGGAGAGAGTTTGACTGACTTGAGTCTGTCTCAACAGCAAAAAATGTATTGACTTGCCTTCTGAAGGTGGACCCTGCCTACCGCATGTCCCCAACTCAGCTGCTAGAAAACCCCTGGATTACAGTAAGACAGCGATTCTTCCACCTGTATTCATGATCTTTACCAGATGAGCCACACAAAGATCTTATGGGGATCCTTTTCCAACAGGGTGACAGTAACATGCCTGCTGTACCGTCCAATGTGCTGGAGATGATGCGTCACTTCCGGGAACAGGAAGAGAGTAAAAATGAAGACTAATTCAAATCTTCCAAGTCATGAATTGATCACAATACGTATGAGAATGAGTTCTGATATATGAAAAGAACAGAAGAAGACTATATATTTTGTAGCGTGTTTAACCACAGGTTGATTTAATTTCAGCAGTATTAACTAGTTGCATGAGGTGCACAGTTGCTATAAATAACCGCAGCTGATTTTACTCAGAATACAGATTTCTGAACTGCTACAACCAGTGTGTCTCTCCAGGAAAGACTGTGAAAGATGCAGTGCAATTGGATTTGGCAAAACTACTAAACAGCTGCAATATGTAGATATAATATTGTAATGATTTGACTATGGCAAAGAGTACTGAGGACCAGTGAAGCAAAAGATGGATGAACAGGAACCAAATCCATGTGAGGTTACTTCATCTATGTGTTCTTTAAAATCTTTCAGAGGACACCCTGCAAACCTTCCTGGTCCCCCAGACAATTTCAACAGAGACGGACAGTAACAACAGGTGCCATGCTAAGCTCAGCCCTGAGAGAGAGATCAGCTGCTGTACACCCTCCACATCTGCCAAACAGGTGCTGTGACCTCACCTGACTATGACTTTTTATTCTTCAGGTCTCTAAATTTAAATGGTCCTTTCAGTCAATAGATATTTATAATTATACATATATTTTGGGGGCCCTCATACAGAGTGTGGGGAAAGTTACTTTATTGTTGAATTTCTGATTTGTAATTATCCTCCAAGTCTATAATGAATGAGGACAATGATTATTTTGAATCTCGTGTTTAAGAGATAGGTTAATGAACAAAAAAAACACCTGGATTTTTCTTTAAAGTAAATTACCACTGTATAGGTCAGGCTTTATCTATTATGTATGGGTAAAGATTCCAGGTATGGATCTCTAAAGTTTCCTTTTGGGTTATCCTAGTATCATGGATTGAACACTAAAGAGAGTGGTGTGAGTCTCCAGCAGGACAGGCGTATAAGCAGCTCTGACACCCTGCTGTCCACCACACAGGTCTTTTTAACTCCCTACAACTTCGCCTTTACCACAGGATTTTTTTTTCTTTAATTTAGATTTACAATTTAACAAAAAAATGTGTATGATCAACAAGTTTGATCAACATTTTCAAACTACAGACACTGATAACTAATTGGTTTAGATTCTAAACATTTTCTTCTTCAACTGCCTTTGTGCTTTTGTTATGCCTGTAATTTTCAGTCACCACTAGATGGTGCCAGATTTCCCTATTTAAAAGCTTCTAATAAAGGTGTAGCCATGCAGCTGTTTTTGCATGAATGTCATGGTTAATTCTGTTATGTAAGATGAATATGACTCTTATCCCTGCAGTCTCACTCTGGTGTAAAGCCCTCCACACAGCCCAGTGCAAAGCTGCGCAGACCTCAGGACAAGAAGGACCTCAGTACCGGACGGAAACCAGCCCCTGACCCAAGTACGGCAGATGACCAGAAACTTTCTACCTCCAGTAAAGTAGGACTGGCCCCAGCAAACCAACAGCTAGCTCTAAGACCAATACCCCTTCAGAATAAAACAAAAAAATGAGCCGCATTACATAAGAAAAAATGTTTTTATATCTCATAGAAAAACCTCATTAGATATGGACTTTTGATGGGTATGGTGAATGTACACTTATTGTTCTGTTATTATTTTCATTATTTTAGCAGTGATATGAATGTAACCATTATGAATGGTGCAACCTTCATTGTGATGGCCACGGACTAAGCAGTGACAGCAGTGTCAAATAAATGGGCCTCTTATGCAGCTGTGAAAGTAGTACACATAGTCCAAAACCCCTCGAGCTGAGGGCTTGGCTTCAGAACTGCCTGGTGCCAAAAGAAAGGGCCCCAGCCTGAGGTGTTCTTCCAGATAGTGCTAAACTGCTGGGCAAATGCTCACCAATACACAGCCAACTGTTCTGACAACACCAAGCACTGGGAATGCAAACTCAGCACTGAGCCATGAAGACTGAATGAGTTTGTCAGATATTATTGATGCTTTTATGTTACAGAAACAACCTAGTTGGTCAAGTAAAGACAAACACCTGTGAGATTTGAACACGGTAACACTTGATGAAACTCTAATCCAGTCATCTGCTAAATCTGCTTCCATGTTTTGGTATTTCTAATACTTTGTCCTTATTTATATACACTGTTAATGTGTCTTTTACATGAAGTATACATACATATATTTCCTGCTATGAAAACACAGCAAAAAATAATGTGCCAGTTATAAAACACAGAGGTGAACACAGAACTGAATATATTACATTCAATGACCAAATATATATATATATTTGTATTGTTTTAGGGTTGCATGCTAAATCACAGAGAAAACCCCCCCACAAATATTACAGGAGAATTTCCTGGATATCATTTCACAACACCAAAGTGAGCAGTGGGGGATTTTCTTTTTTCTGGTCTGACCTCTCTATTCCAAAACGTCCTATATGCAGTGACTGCACCCACTCAGTGTCAAAACAGAAAAACTGTCACACAGGCTGGTTACGCTCCATCTGAATGCGGAGGATTGGGACTGAGGGCAGCCACGGGTCTAATCTCGTTTGGAGGCCATTGAAAGCAGTAGGAGCTACTTTGAGGGCACTGCCATTCAAGCACAGGTTTTTCCGCTGTAGAGAGAATAATCCCCAGCATAGATACAACATTAAAGTATTGAAGCATAACACACAGAGGGTGAATTTCAAATCCACCCATTTGCATCTTGAAGTGAATGAGTGCCAACAATTGGGCCTTGTGTTCAAACACAAGCTCAGTGTTTAAGTGTGCATGTGTAAATGTAGTCTGCATTTGTTTTCTTGCAAGAATGGATGTTTATCTTTTTTTTCCCGGGCAGACATGCTGTAATGATCTTGTGTGATGTTTCTTAATATAGTGAGTAGATATGCACAGTTTTTTATATTTATTTTTTTTTAATAAAACAGATATTTCATAAGAATGAACGATGAGATATGAATGATCTTTTATTAAAGCTGCTTGCCAAAACAGACCGCGAGCATTACCGCAACATTATTGACGTACTATAGTGACTTTGGTTTACTCTGACAACTATAAACAGCAGATGGAGCTGTAGTAAGTTGCTGATTTGGTTTTATGGAGTTAATCTGACAGGAAGGTGCTGTCACTAAAGCTACCTAGTTTTGTGCTTTATGATGTTTAATTAGAATTGATTGCTTACCACTGCCTATTGAAACTGTGATGTCCATGTAGCATGTCACTAATTAATATGTTGTATGAAATATCTTGATCCGTTCACACAAAATAAATGGCTGAGACATGCTTCATTTTGGGTGTGGAATTCTGATTTTATCTAAAGTTGATTTACATAATAAACAATAAATACACACAATAGTAATTTGTGTAATTAGTCGAACCTTTTTCTTTTTGACTATCGCACTACATTTGTGTAAAATCTATTTATACAATCTTGTGTCTGGCCAATTTGTGTAAGTTGGGTTTCAGAGGGATTTCAGCATATGTTCCTCATTCTCTGGTGCCGTACTTTTAATTAATTACAGAAAAACAAAAAGTCCAACCGAATATGACCTACAGCATATTATAGACGAGCTTGTATGTGCCTCAAGGTGAAACACATTTAAAGAGACTTAAAGAAAACATGGAAGAATCAGAGTTTTCGTGTGTATTGACAGTAGGTTCAGATGTTGTACAAATATTGTCAGCCTATATTGTTGCAAGCACACAGGAGCCTCCAGTTTTACTTTTACTCCTTTTGCCAAAACAACAGAAAGAAGAGGTGGGAGAGGAGGGGGACAGAATGAGAGGCTGTATGGTGGATAGGTTAGGGGCGTGAATTTGGGACAAAGCATGGAGGCAAAGGAAATTAGAAAATTCGTCGGGATGGAACGAAGGATGCGCCCCCTGCCACCCCGAACCCTCCCCCTCTTTCCTCCAGCAGTGCTCCTGACAGATGGAAGTAAGGGTGGGTGGGTTGATGGGCTGGAGGGATTAAAACTCCGCAGCCC